>VDFB02000017.1:121578909-121621913 GCA_007258455.2 Sequoia sempervirens | reverse complement strand
TGATTGAATTTGGTGACAATTGATTCACCCCCTCTTAGTTGTCTTGTGGATGGTTCCTATAAGGTTCCTAGTCTAGATGGTTTCCCCCCAGCTTTCTTCCATATTTTTTGGGACATTTTCGGGGAGGACCTAGTTTTGATTGCTAAAGATTTCTTCAAAACTAGTAAGATTCTCAAACAACTGAATCACACCTTTATTTCCTTGATCCCCAAGATTTTTTTATCCCTAATTAATTATTGATTTTAGGCCAATTAGCCTTTGCAATACCATTTATAAAATCTTCTCTAAAATTTTGGTGAATCACCTTAAACGTCTCCTAGAAAAATTTATTAGCCCTACCTAGAAAGGGTTTTTCCTAGGTCGGCATATCTTGGATGCTACCATTAATATACATGAATTGTTCCATTCTATGGATAGATGTAATAATTCCAATATTGCTCTCAAGTTAGATATTTCTAAAGCTTATGATAAGGTGTTATGGGACTTTATCCCCAAAGTCCTAAATAAGCTTGGTTTTAACCAAGGGGTGGTCAACCTCTTGATGGAATGCATTACCACAATGAAGTACTATGTTTTGGTCAATGGGGCCCCCTTTGGATTCTTTAATGCTAGGAGAGGCATCAGACAGGTAAATCCCCTCTCGCCCTATTTATTTATTATGGTTGTGGATGTCTTGAGTAGGAACATTTCCAAACTACTGTCAGAGGGTTCTATTATGGGGGTTAATGTTGCTTCTTCTCTAGAACCTACTATCATCCAACAATTCATGGATAATGCAATTCTCTTTGGGAAATCCTCAGTGATTGAAGCCAGGAAATGGAAAAATTACCTCAATAACTATGATGCTTGTTCTAGACAATGTATAAACTATAATAAAAGCATGATTTACTTGTTTAACAACACACCTGCTCTTCAAGGTCAGGTAACTATTGTCCTTGGTTGTGTGATTGGATCTCTCTCATTAGTGTACTTAGGTTTACCCCTCACTATCAAGGAAGTCACTCCTACCTTCTAGAATTTGGTCCTTGAAAGGATTCAAAGGAAATTGGCAGGATGGAAAGGCTCCATCTCAGTTATGCTGGAAAGCTACAATTTATGTCTGCTTCCCTACAAGGGATCCCTGTGTACTTCCTCTCCATCTTCAAGATCCCAAGATACATTGCTGAAAATATAGAAAAAATTCAAAGGAACTTCCTTTGGTTTGGGACTGAGGAAAAGGAAAAGTTTTCTTTGGTCAGTTGGGATAAAGTCTGTAAGCCCAAGCATTGTGGTGGGATTGGAATTAGGAATATTCTTAGCACCAACAAGGTCTTTTTGGCTAAGGTTGGTTGGGATTAGCTAAGGAATAAAAAGGATTGGTACAAGATTATGATTACCAAGTATATTCACAATAGACCTATGATCAAATGCCTCTCTGATGACTTGCCCTTGGGTTCATTGTCTTGGAAGAATCTTTGTAGAATTAAGGGGTTACTCATGACTGTGATGAAATGGAAGATTGGGAATGGCAATAGTATCAAATTCTAGGAAGGTCCTTGGTTGTTACAAATCCCCCTGGCACTCTTTGATTTCAAGAATCTTATGAGACCAGCTTAATAGTATTTAGGGTTGTACATTAGAGATTACCTCCTCAGAAAACCTAGGGCTTGGGGGTGGAAAGACCTACTTCTTTGTGGTCCTTTGTCTCTAGAATTATTAACTTTGGATAAGTCTCTATAGGAACTATTCATCCTTACTAGATTACCTCTATCCAACATGGAGGATGATTTCTACTGGATTTATGATTGGCAGGGTAATCCTTTTGTTAAATTGGCTTACATTCTGTTATCGAACTAGGGTGTTGAGAATGGACCATGGAAATAAGTTTGGAATAGACACATGATCCCAAAAATAAACTTTTTTTGGTGGAAATCTTGCCATAATATAATCCTTATGTAGGATAATCTAAGGAAAAGGGGATTCAAAATCCTTAAAAGATGTTTGTTGTGCAAGTGCAATGAAAAATTGGCAAATCACTTATTGTTGCACTATTTGTTTGCTGCTAGTGTTTGGGAGTTGGATTTGGAGCACTTTGGAATTCAATGGATGATGTGTAAAGACATAAAATCCTTTATCTCAGGTTGTTATGGGCCCTTCCTTCACCCTTTAACTCGCGAGATCTAGAATTAGGTTCCCCCCATCGTCTATTGGTTTCTTTGGAAGGATAGGAATAACATGATCTTCAAGAATATTGAGATGCACCCTAAAGATGTTTTTGGTATAGGGAAAAGGCTAATTTTAGAAAATATTTCAATATTTAGGGGGAAAATCCTAGAAAAGTCTCCTATTGAGTGGGAAATTAAAATGGTTAGATCTTGGCACCAAAATCTTGATGCTAACTCCTACAATGACTCTAGGTCCTAGGCAAGATGAGATACTATGTAGAAACCCTCAGACCATGGCTATCATACACTAAATTTTGATGGTGCAGCCAAGGGAAATCTAGGCAGGGCAAGCATAGGAGGAATTATCAAAGATTACAAGGGAAAGTTTGTTGTTCGTTACTCGGGTGGTATAGGAATTCAGTCATCCATGACTACGGAAGCTAGGGTGCTACTAAAGAGGGTCTAGTTAGCTTTCACTTTGGGGATAAGGAACCTACACATTGAAGGGGATTCAAATTTTGTGGTTGACGTTGTTAATCTAGGAAAATTACTTGGCTGGAGTACTAGGGACATTTTGTTAGAAATATTTCATTTAATGGCTAAGTTGAATATGAAGACTACCACCCACATTTTTTGGGAGGGTAATCAAGTTGTTGATGCTTTGGCTAACCTGGGATCCCGTTGGAGAGATTCTAAGTGTTAGAGGAATTTGGGGAACTTACTGCCAGGAATACAAGGTTTAATCCTTAAGGAGCAAGGCACGTGTATTGTTCTTAATCACACATAATTTTGAGATTGTGCTAGCCTTTTGGGAGGTCCACATACTTGTCTACTGGGTGATGTGGATGGAGTTAAATGTTGAGGTGTTAAACTCATGGCATCATTTGAATAAAGTGATAGATATTGATAGTAAAGATTTAATTATGAGGAGGAGTGGGGAGTACAACTAGATAATGGCCAAGTTGGGATGGACCTTATGCATTATTTATTTGAGGTATTGTCTCAGTCTTCGCATATCCTTGTAGATTTTTAAATTCAAATTTGATGTGACTAATAATTATGATGTGAAACTCTTTCCTTCTCCTATCAACTCTACTAAAAATTTGCTAATGATAGATGTATGGATTTTGGGGAATTCTAAATTTGGCCCTACAGCTAAACATTTTTGGTACTTCTACAAAGGAAGCATTAAAGGAAAACCTTTCAATATCATAATTTCTAGCAAACCTAGCTATAGGTGTCTCAAGATTTCCATTAATGGGAATTTGGTGATTTCCTTTTGGGATTTAACTCTTCAAGAGTGTGTCCAACACACCATCTTGATTGCCCAAAGCAACCTTCTTTGGCTTAAAACCATAAGTGTCTAGGTGACCTTTCACTTTGTCAAAATTTCTAACATTTTACTCTCACAAGTTTTTTGGTTTTAAAGTGTGCAGAACAGAGATAGGGGTGGTGATAGAATAAGAACAAATCTTGACAATTATGGAGAATTTTGTAAGGACCCACTCATTTGGCACATCTATGTTGAAGGAATCCTGGCACCCTTGATGGAAAGTTTGGTTGTTCATGGTCCAAACATGTGTGCAATTTGTGAGTTCCTGGAAAGAACGTAGGGTTTCCATGGGTGATATTTCTTTTGAGGTGAATGAGGAAGTGATTTCCTAGGATACGGGGTTGTGTAATGGGAAGAAGAACCCTAAGTATACCAACAAAGCCTAAATGCCTTATTTGTGGGTAATGAAAATCTTGTTCGCTCTCAATCTAGATTTGAAAGAGAAGCTCTCTTGTAGTTGTGGGACTAGGTTTGTCTCACCCTCATGAAATATGTCACTTTAGAGGGTAGATTTAAAACTCTTTATTTTTATCATTTTCCTCTCTTAAACCACCTTCATCATAAAATTATGTTGAGTTTCCTATTATTTTTACTCACTAATTTGGAAAGCTCTATTGAGAAGTGTCTTGAGTCTGCTACCAATAACCCTAAAGATCCCATTCCCCTGCCACTCCATCAAGGACTCATATTGAGGCTCTATCATTTTCACCTCACTCTCTACCTTCCCAAACCCATCTATGTTGTTCACATTGAGGAAATTGAACCCCCAATTCATACTAATATTTCCCTGGCCAAGTCCAAGGGTCCCAAAAAGAAAAAATCCTTTGGCAGTTGTTGAAACCCCTAAACCCAAGTTGACTACCAAGAAGAAAAATGGGATTATGGGGATATCCTAATCTCAAACTATAGTTGGTCTCTATGAACTTAAGTATACCTCGTCCAAGATTGACAACAAACCTACAACTAAGAGGAATGTGAAGGATGAGGGGAAGAAGTTGGTGGAGCATCTGCCACTAACAACATTGGAAAGAATAGGGTGGGAAAAGAATCCATAGGGGATACTATGGTTGCTACTATTGTGGAGACTACGATAGAAAATACTAACATTTGGAGATCTGGTAGAGTGGCTAAAAAGAACAAGAAAGTGCAAATTAGTGAAATTTCTACTAATGAGGAGCAATCTGATAGAAAATGGGATAACAAGGAGGACACTGAGGAGGAGGAGGTGTTTGTTGAAGTGCCTAGCCACTCTTCTAACCTCAAAAAAATGCTAAAAGAGAATTCAACTTCCCAGTCCTCAAACCCTCAAGGTTTGGAACATGCTAACATTGTGAAGACTGTGGAGAAAAGGGAGGATCAACATGGGCTTCTGGAACTGGTGGAGAAGTTGGAGAAGAAACTCAACAGTTTGTATAGGCTCACTGTCAAGCTAATCCATTGTGTGGATGGCACCCTCTCTAATGTGCTTAAGGATAAAGTGGAAAAGAATGTTGCAGAGGATGGTCCCTACAAGGCTGGGGAGGATGTTTTCAAACACCTCTCCTAGAAGTGGGAGAATGCTATCTATTTTATTATTACTTTGTCTGTTGGGGTTTTTGGTTGGCTATTTGTCTACTACTTCTATTTTTTTTTGGTTTCTTCTTGTTTTCCTTGGAATTGATCTTTTCTGGCCCTTGAGGCTCATCGTGTAAGGGGTACAATTCCCTATAAATGTTTCTTATAATATCAAAAACATCAAATCTATAGGAAAATTGATTACATTATCTCAAGCATTACATAGTTTATATTTTTTACACAAATTCATAACTCTAGGTTGTTACAATACATTTGCAAATCAATTATAAGCATGTTTCCTTTTCAAATATGTGGTTTTTATGTGGTAATGCATGGTTTTCATAAGTAGAATTTCCCTACTTTTGACTACAATCTAAAAAAAATAAATGAGTTCATTAATAAATATGTTAGTCATTCTTTCAATATCTCTCCTAATTATGAGAATACCTTGATGCAAGAGAATGAAATAATTGATATATTTATTAATATAACCTTTCCTATACTTCATTCATCCCTTATCATCTCTTCTAATTGTGAAAAAAAATTGGTGCAAGATGATGCAATCATAGAGAATCATGAAAACCATAGTTTTTTTTCTCCCAATACCTCTCCTACTTGTGATGAAGGTATCTTGGTGTTGAAGATCCAATTATTGAGTGTAATGAGAATATTGTTTGTCCCTCTCCCAATTCTTTACCCATTCAATAAAATGTGTTAGAAAAAGAAGATATCATTGAGATATTTCTTTCAAAATATATTAAGATAGGTTACATAGATGAACAAGTTAAGTTCAACTTATATTCATTTTCAATAGAAGATCATCAACAAGAAGTCAAATAGACAGAGGTTACAAACACAAAATTAGCCATTAGATCTCCCTTGAAAATTGGTGCTATTTTACTCCATTATTTGATCTTAGAAACTTCAACTTATTTTTTATCTCATTCTAAACCAAATCTTTCCATATCTTAAAAGTATAAAATACATCATACTTTCTTTGAATCAAATAAACCCAATATTTTCTAGTTGTATCATCAATAAAATTAACTTAATAATAAGAGCCACCAAGAGATGATACTTGAGATGGTGCACATACATATGAATGCACAAACTATTAATTTTTACTCTTGCTTTCCTTCCCAAATTTTCAAAATTTGACTCTCCTTTTTTATATATAAACTTAGTTTTCATAGAAATCCTAGTCAACTTGATTGAAACTTGACAAAAAAAATTGAATGGAGAGTCTATTGGAATATGTTCACTATTGCACCAAAAGATCGACTTATTAACACTCGATACAAATGCTAGAGATGAACGGATCCACAAGAGCTGGTTATTCCATGTCATGAATCTAAAGGGAGACAATAACAATTAGTCAAATAATCCCCCCATGAGTGTCCACCAAGGGGAATCAAATTTTCAACCTGACTCTATTACCATTTGTTGTAATATTTATGTCATTATACCAAAAGATTGACCTATTATTGTCTAATACAAACACCAAAGATAAACGAATCCATGAGAGGTAGTTAGTCTATGTCATGAATCTAAAGTGAGACATTGTTGATTAGTCCAATAGAATCCTCGTCCACTTCTTGCTCATGTTCTTAAGCCTATGGTGCCACATATTCATGTAGAAAATTTCTAAGTAAACAGATGAATCAAAATTACTAGTACATAAATAAAATGTATAGATATCTTTTCCCCTTTTTCTATTATCAATGCTCCTTTAGTGACCTTTCACAAATTCTCTATAAATATAATTGTACAACCGTCACTTCCTAGTTTTCTTGTTGAAATTATATTTCTTCTCGAATCAAGAACATGTCTTACCTTTTTCAACAACCATTTATTTCTATTCGGTAAATTTATATGTATCTTACCCTTTAGAACAAATTTTCATGGTTCATCATCAATCAAATAAAACTATTCAAAATAACCTTGAACACAATTTAGAAAATATTTCGTATAGGTTGTGCCATGAAATGAAGCCCTTGAGTCAAACACCCAAGAATAAGATATATTATCTAATGGAAGTGTCAAAATTATCATGTAATAAATCACTTCATTTTCTTCCTTACTATTTTCTTGTTGTCTATCTCCTTGATTCTCTTTTCGAGGCAAAAAATATTGTCCTTTATTCCCAAAAATCTAGCACTTTGACATTTCCCTATATTTGGATCTTCCCTTCTTATATGTGAGGCCCCACCTAATGAGGAACTTTTCAACATCATTTTCATATTTATATAGTGATAGTCTTATAGGGTAATCTTAAAATTAGCATATTTGATTGGTAGTAGGTACATTCTTCAAATACAAAATCATTAATTTTTATTTTATATGATTCAAGTTAGTTTAGCCATATCTCTACCCTTTCAAGAATTATCTCCAACAAATAGGTTCCTATACTATACTGATAGGTATGTGATATTAACATTTTTAATTATAGGAAGGAATTCTTATCACTAAATATATTTTAATTATTATATCAGAATAAAATCAATCATGATAGCTATGATAGACAATGCAATGACTTAATCATGCCATGTGTAGTTATTGGATTATGATATTGGTTTTATACGAACTACAAAAAAAAAAAACTTAAATAGCTACAATTAAATGTATCATTGAAATTTAAAATATAATAAGATTGAAATTTAAAAATTAAAAAAAAAATGAAATTTCTATGGTACTTTAACATATCAGTAAATCAGATATTGTTAACTACATTTATTTTGTGGAAGAGCACCGTTTTAAATTGTATTACATGAATGTACTTCTTGCCTAACACTCCTTGTTTATATTATATAATTGCTTTTGTAAAATTGGCTGATTCCAATTTATTGTTTTCCCAAACATTTATAGAGTATTTTAAACAAACACAAGCTAATAATAATGATAGTAAGATTTAATCCATTTTCCTAACTCTAAGATTAAAAATTCAACCTTGCCATCTTATATCAACTAAAGGTTGAGGTTAGAAGAAATTAGTTATGTTTCAGAATTACTTTAATGGTTTACTCTTTTGAAATCTCAAAAAATTACAATCTAAATTTTAATTATTTTGGAAGGAGTTAAAGTAATTTACCTATGTATGAATGGGGTAATTAAATAACCAAAAAAGAAAGAAAGGTTGAGACACAATATAAATGGGTACAAACCTCAGATGTTTCAATAGTCCAACCATATAACGAGGACAATGAATCATTTGACTTTTGTTGCTATCTATCTACCTGAGTTTTAAACTTAATTCATACCAATTAACAGTTATAGGTATACATATATGTTATTGATTGGTATGCTTAAAGATTAAGATGTATAGAATTTAGATATTCAAATAAGATGTATAGAATTTAGATATTCAAATAAGCATTCTTTCTGGAGCTATGGGTGTCCTTCATATTATATCTTGCGTGACTTTGACATGACCATGTATCGAATCCCTCCAAGATTGGAGTGTTTTGTATGCTAACGACCCTACTAATAAATGTTGACTTGACAAGAAGCTTTGAATGGGTATGGTAAATGGGCATCTAATCACCCTTAATTTATTGTGTTACCAACCTCTCCCAATTGCTAGTCTAGTCCTTTGCTTCGATCATTATATCTAATCTATTACACATAACATCTGGGGAATGAAAGTCAAGCGATCTTACCATCTAGGTCAGTGTTTGTCGAGCGAATTAAAATATGAAAATAAAGAGATGGGACAGACCCTACCAACTAAAGGGAAAAGGGAGGCTAAATAATTATGAGGTGGAGGGACCCAATGAATAGTGACAGTCATCTTAGGCAAGGAATGATAGGTATTAAAAAAATAGAAGAGGAGGAGAGATAGACGGGAGTGGGGAATCTCCTCTCAGTAGGTTTTGAGAGGAAGGAGGTTTTCTAGTATGGAGAGGAGTGGGTAGTGATGGTCTGTGGGGAGGCCGAGCTAAGGAATATTGGAGTGCTTAGTTGTTTCATTTCAATATTTGCATAGAAAAGTAAAGAAAAAACCAAGGAAAATGTGCTCATCGCCAGAGAGTCTCTATGTTGCTTTATTGTCATTGAAAGGGGTAAGCTCAACAAGGACATAATTGCTACCAGTTTAAATTGAAGCCTTCCCTAGCATGCATGGGGGGTACCTACTATGTGAAGTGTTGGTGTTTTGGGTACTTTCTGGCGGAGGGACGACGTGAGCTTCCGAAAATGCAAAGGGGTTTCTTAGCATTGCCAAGTATGTAGGTTGCATATACGCGTAGAAGTTCTTTTTTTAATTCCTATTGATAGATTCATGTGTATTCCTATCCTTGTTTTATTCGATTATGGGATGATTTTCCTGTAACAACATTTATTAAATAGATCCGATGTAGTTTTCCAGATGACAAATCTTTTAATCGAACAAATATATTCTGTGTATTTGGGTGTTAGCTATTCATTTCAAGAGAAATATCATGTAAGGGTAATATAACTGAAAACCCATAATGGGTACTATGTTTATCTTACCTTCAGTAAGAATTGAGGATGTTGCGCTATTTCCATGTTCTAATAGAGATTTTTAACTAGTTGTTTAAGACCTTGCTGTGACTGAATGATTCTCTTTAGTGTGAATGTCTTTCATCTGTGGTCCAATAGTCTAGTTCTCGTCCAAGTATTCTTGCTTCTGTATTCTTCAAATCCTTATATTCTCTGTAATTTCTGCAAAAAGAAAAAAAAAAATGATTCTCTCTGAATACTGTAGTTGAGCAAACTATTCAGCAACCCTACCGACAAATTCTTTTGCTTGGTAGAGCCTAATTACAGTGAACTGAACCCAATGCATCATTTACTTATCTATCTTAAAAATTAAGTAGGAAGAAAATTTAGCTTTCAGAATAATGTGTGGTTTAAAGGTAGGTGGCATTTGAACTGTGGTTATCCAATGTAACATCATTATGCCAAATATCCAAACAGCCAAACACTGTCATAGATGTATGAGTGGCTCGAGAACTGTTTTACCTTTTTACACTCACCTTCAGCCCAGTATTGGGTATTTTAAACATATGAATAGGAAGAGCAGCTGAGAATATTCCTGATTCTTTTTGGCTGTACGTTCCTTAATGTCCTAGTTCTAGCACGAAAAGCTATTACATTTGTCAGAAAATTTATATCAGTAAATCATATGATCAATTTATTGCTTGCTATTTAGTCAGTTATATATATATATATATATATCTTTAGATGCAAATTGAATACTATCCATGAGGGGGAAGATTATCCATATCCACAATTCTCTGCTTCGCCAATTTTAGAATAAGCTTTTCTAGAGATTCTGTGAAATTTCCAATGCTATGGTCAATGTTAAAATCTCTAAAGCAACAGTTTGTAATGCTAGAAGGCATGGCTATTGTAATAATAACTAACTGTTTACCAACTTATGTCTGGTGCCTTTTGCGTTCTCTTTATCTAATGTTGCAGAAATATCCCCATTCGATGTAATTGTTTATATCCTTTCAAAATGTACATTCGATCTATTCTTTCATTTCCAAAACTACTTTCCTGTATTATTTACTCAATCAGATTTTTTTTACAAATTCAGAACTGGGAGGGATTCGGCTGTAATGCTGCGTTAATTTATTATGAACCGTTCGGTATTGATACCATTTACTTGGAATGAGAGCATCTCATGGAGCTAAAAGCTATGACAAAATAAATGTGGAAAAAAGAAAAAGAAAATAAAATAAGATAAAAATATAATAGCAACAAATGGGATGTGGGAGAACTTCCGCCTAAGGCCCCACGATGGCACCTCATAAGATGCCATTCTACCTTGATTTTAAAATAAGGAAAAAAAAAGGGTCGGCGTGGAAATCTTTAGGGTTAAGATATTCCTTAAATAGGGTAGATGGGAATATATTCCCATATTCTAAAGGAAGAGGCAATTGCACCTTGGTGTGCAATGGGTATGCTAAAGAGTTGTGGAAGGTCAAATAGGAAAAGTTTTGATGTATTTTTTGCAATTTGATTGGTTGGTCGCAAGGGATATAGATATAGAGGTCTAGTAGTTTAGGATGTGAAATAAATTTAGCTAAACAAGATTGAATTCATACTAAAAATCACAGATAGATTCTTGTACTAAGGAAGTGTTCCTGCAAGAACATGAAGAATATATACAAATTGCATTATTGAAGTGAGTTTCTAGGGAAAATTGTGTATATTTTGTTTCCATCAGTGTTTCTAAATAGAATAAAAGACCAATTGTTCAAACAAAATGGACAACCAAAAATGTTTCGTGTCTGGGCCAAAGAAGGGTTTTTGTGGGTTTGTGACGCTATCAATTTTTATTTACTACTAAATGTTATTATATCTATTTTGCAAGGGAGCTTCTAGTCCGCCATAGTAAATACTACAAATTTTGAAACTACTACATATGCTATTATGGAGCCTTCCATATTCCACATGTCTTGTACATATATTATTTGCCACTGAAAAAATGTTAGTAGTTTTACTTTGGTCCCAACAAAGTCAAATTTGGAAACGATTGTTGGCAATGTAAATTTTATGGCCAACAGTTAGCTCGCAAATGCCTTCTCCTTGTAATATATTGAAATCTTTCACCTGAATAGAGGGCTCAATGCCTTGTTGCCTTCAATATGTTATCATTGTCATGGCCATAGGATGCGCTAATTTACTCTCCAGGCTTGATATCATGTATATATGTATGCATTTCCCTTATTACCTTATATATGGATATATATGAATAGATCCAAACAAAGTGTTTCAAAAAACCTATGTTAGAAATCTTCACATACTAATACAACAAATTATCTCTATTTATGACCTTTGAATCTATAAACTTGATGCCCAATTTTTAAAATTATCCTTCTGTGAGAGTCCCTATCTTGTCAAAGGCTACCATATAGCATAGAATTAATTTTTCCATAGAATTTTTAGTGGTATGCTAGATGTTGTCTTGCACATTATAACTTGATACTAATACAATTTTGTGATAGTAGAAATGGGCTCTTCTTTTGTAATGAGATGAAATGTTCATAGTTTTTAGTATGCTAAATTCTAGTTTATTGACCTATCTTGATACATATGCACTAGAAGATTTATTATCTATCAAGATTAGAAATTACTTATATCAAAGAAACTCTTAGGAAAGTAGTGGCCATGAAAGTAGATCCAACTTGTTTTGAAGAGAAGATCTCTTTATTGCAAATTTGACATTTTATTGTTCTTTTGTGTGTCATTAGTAAAATCTATGCAACATAGAGGGAATATAGAAAGAGAGATAGAGCATGAAGAAGAGAGATAATAGAAATAGAGGGAAAGATAGAAAGTAGGAGAGAGGGGGCAAGAGAAAGAAAAAAAAGAGAGAGAAGAGACAAAGAGATATAAAAAGTAAATAGAGGTAGAAATACTAATAGAGGGAAATCAATAGGAGACAGAGACACATTAATAGAGAGGAATAGAGAGAGATAGGAGATGGAGAAAACAAGAGATAAAAAGTAAGAGAGGGAGAGATAGGTAGAGAGGGAGAGATAGTTCAATATATAGAGAGAAAGGGAGAGGGATAGGGACAGGGACAGGGAGAGGGATAGGGACAGTGAGAGAGGGAGAGAACGAGGGATAAAGATAGAGAGTGATATAGAGAGATATAGAGGAATAGGGAAGAAATAGAGAGATAGGGATAAATATAGAGAGATAGAGGTAGAGAAAGATACAAATATAGAGAGATAGAGAGAGGAGTGAGAGGGAAGGAATGATATAGGTAGAGAGGGAGAGATAGAGATGGATAGATAGAGAGAGACATGGAGATATAGGTAGAGAGATATGGAGAGAGAGAGAGAGAGAGAGAGAGAGAGAGAACTGAGGTGGGTAGACATAAATAGAGAGATAGAGATACAAATTAGGAGAGATGTAGTGAATAAGAGAGAGATGTACAAATAATGAGATAGAGAGGGGGAGGGGGAGGGAGAGATAGGAAGATAGAGGTAGAGGGGGCAAGAGAGAGTGAAATGTGACAAAGACAAGTAATAGAGAGGGAGAGAGATAAAGAGGGGGAAATGTAGAGAGATGGAGATAGAGATAGAGATAGCGATAGGGATAAGGAGGGAGAAACAAAGAGTGTGTGTATATAAGTGAGAGAGAGAGAGAGGAAAAAAATACCGAGGAGAAAAAATAGGTAGAGTTTAGAAGAAAAATGAATAAAAAAACGATGAAAAAAAATGAACGGAGATGAAATGCCCTATTTAGCTCTCTCCTAACCATTTTCGAACTTAGGTCTCATCAAATATCAATTTATAAATATCATCACATACAATTTTGTAATACCATGATTATTCAATTATAATGTAATACAAATAATGATTTTATTTTTAAATATACAAATGTTATTCTTTTCTCTCTAACAACAATCAATAAACCTCGTTATGTGAGTTTCTCAAATGGCATGTGTATTTGCCATGTACAACATAAACACAATTGTAATTTGTTTTTCTTCATATATAAATTATAAGAGTTTATTTCTAATTAAAACCAGAAAGATTGAAATCAAATTAGATTAAAAAATATTTGTGAATTCACAAATCTATTAGCTATCTTACCAGACAAAATATATAATTATAAATGAGACAAAATCTACATGCATTTCTATAAAATTATATACCTTGAATTTATAATGTATAATTTGGAACATGTAATTAATCACAAATAGTTGACCTAACATTGGCAAGAGATAATACAACTAATCTAAACAAAAATACTTTAGAAAATGACAAGAGTAATTGTAAGGCCCCTCTTTCATTTCTTACTAGTTAAGCGTTTTCCATTTACTTTTAAGTGTTCCTCACCTTTGATCTTTTTCCCATCCTCCACCTCCTCTACCTTTTAATTTCATACATATGTATGTTTGGTGAAAAAAATTAATGAAACATGCATATTATCATAAAACAAGTCTGTATATAAGGAATGATCTACATTGTAATTTATGCATCTAATTTTATAAAGCCAACAAAATAGTCTAGATTCTCAAAACAAAAAAAAAAAAATTCTAAACACTGAAAATAAAACCTTGTCCCTTTTTTATTATTGAAGGTCTAATACTGTGCACATTATTATAGTGCAAGCCCACTTTTTAGATTGTTTAACATCACCAATAATCTTTGGAAGAACATTGTTCCAGTTTAAAATGAGGGAAACGGTTTGCATCTCTCACGACAAGACATAAATTTTGTTGCAGTGTGGCAATCGACACATACTCGAAGGTTTTTAACAACTCTAATAATTGTTGAAGGGGGCTGTTTAACAAACCAAATGCAATTGCCAACTTTTCACTATGGTAGCAGAGAAATAAATCTTTTTCCTCCTCTTCCACAACATAAACTAAATGCCTTGAATCTGGTAAATACCCTGCTGCCTTCATCTCCCAAGTCCAATTTCTCCAACTTTGCATATCTATCTCCTGTGTTTGTGGATGTGATGTCTCCTCCATGAAAAACATGTACATGGCCTTCAATCCAACTACATCCAGGGATCTTTTTAATTCCTCAATATTTCATCAATTTCCTTGCCATTTGAACTCAACCCACCTGCCCACTTCTACGTAGATATTTGAGAGAACATATTTCACAACATTTTTATAATCCAGATCAAAAAGCATTGTTGCTGTAAATACTCCTAAGCCTATGTACATATGTGATCTACACGCACCTAGAAAACACATCCACACAACCACCACAGGTTTAACTGAAATCTTAATGATAAACTGTAGAGTGTCTTCAAGATAGTTAGCAACCATGCAAACATAATGATCAGTTGTAGTGTAATGCAATAACGGTTACTCATGTGATTGAAGTATGTACAGCCCTCACCACTAAACCTACATGGCTGCATGCATATAGAACACAAACAAAGCTTACAATGTCAGGATATTTTCCAAAGTGTTCCATTAATTGAAAGATTTTGAGAGCATCTACATATCCTACAATCATTGCATTCCATGAGATGACATCTCTTTGGGGCATTTGCAACTGCCTTTCACATGCCTGTTCTATGCTTCCAAATTTTTCATACATGTCCACTACAGCAGTTGCAACTGCAACATCTGATAAAATTCCTCTATTCTTTATGCTTTGATGGATGTCCGTACCCTGTTCCAATGCTCCTATTTTGGCACAGGCAGGGAGAATGCTGCCAAAAGTTTGTGTAGTCTAGCTTTACACCTGCCAATTGCATTTTCTTAAAAAAAATTCATTTTGTGCATATCTTAGGATCATTGCATTCCTTGAGATAACCTCTCTTTGAGGCATTCTGTCAAACGGTTCACTTGCTTTTTCTATGCTTGCACATTTTGCATACATGATGCTTTGATGGATGTCCATACCCTGTTCCAATGCTCCCATTTTGGAGCAGCCGGGGAGGATACTGGCGATCGATGGTAGTGGAATTTGGCTTTACACCTGCCAATTGCATTTGCTTGAAAGTTTCTAAAGCCTTTTCAACAAATCCGTTTTGTGTATATATCCTGCAATCGTTGCTGTCCATGAGATAACATCTTTTTCAGATATTCTGTCAAACAGTTCACGTGAATTGTTAATGCTTCCACTTTTTGCATCCAGGCAGTTGCAACTATAATATCTGACGAAGTTCCTATATCCTTTAGGCTTCGATAAACGTCCATACTGCTCCAAAGTTCCCATTTTGACATTTTGCATACATGTCTACCAGCGCAGTTGTAACTACAACATTTGGCAAAATTCCTCTATCCTTTATTCTTTGATGGATGTCCATACCTTGTTCCAAAGCTCCCATTCGGCATAGGCTGCGAGGATTGTGGCAAAGGTTTTAGAGTCTGGCTTTACACTTGCCAATTGCAATTGCTTGAAAGTTTGTAAAGCCTTTTCAACTAATCCATTTGTGAATATCTTGCAATCAAGTCATTTCATGAGAATACATTTCTTTGAGGCATTCTGTCAAACAGTTCGCGTGCTTTGTCTATGCTTCCACATTTTGCGTACATGTCAAAGAGGGCAGTTGCAATTGCAACATGACAAAATTCCTTTATCCTTATCCTGTTATAGGTGTGCACAGCCTGTTCCAAAGCTCCCATTTCGGCATAACCAGGGAGGATTTAATACTGAAAACTATAATTTACCAAATTACTCACTCCAACGACACCAAAATAAATGGCTTTTCAAATATACTACAGTGAAAAGAAAATTCCACAGCTCCTTGTAAAGCCCCCTATAATCACTCCCTACACCAAATCTAAGTCAACCCATCAAAGAAACAAGCAGATCAGTAAGGTTAAGTAGACGATTTTTCTGTTGCCTGGAGAAGTTTGTTAGAAGTGGGTAATATACAGCACAGAACAAATCTGAGCGACGAACGATTCACAGCCAAACAAAATCCCACCCCTTCTCAGGACATTGCTAAATGTGTGTATGAGCAGAACTTAGGGTTCCAAAAATGAACAAAGCGGCGAAAATGTGCATAATATATAGGATTATGTTATGCGGGAAAGGAGCCATTGCCGCTGACAAAACCATGGTGTTCTACATGCACGATGTACTGATTTTCTTGAAAGTTTCTTCGTCAAGAGATTGATCGTTAAAAATGTGGGACTGTTAATGATAAGCAAACCTCCGGACCAGATTTGGCATGTGGCCCTGAAGGCGGATTGAAAGCAAACGCAGTGCAAGAGTAGTTGCAGAGGCACGCTTTCTGACAATCTATGTGTGTGGATACAGGGTATGAGGAAGCGTGGTCATTAGGCAACGTTACACTGGAGCTGAGGAATCCGTCGGTGCTGCCCTTTTGGGCGTCGCAGTTTAATGGGCTCTGTCGAACACAGCCACTGGATGACCAATCGCAAAACTCCAGGAGCGATTGTCTTTGGGGATGAAGCCTTCGACGCAGCTGCAGAACTGAATATTGTTGGAGTTACAGCTTCTGTAAGTGCCACAAACATTATATACAGTGCATTGATCTTTGGGCCGAGACTAGAACACGCTCCATTTACTCCTATCAGACCAAATAAAACCTTGAAATAGCGGCGGGGAAAACAGAAAAACACGGCGAAAAACAGCCGTAAAACGGGAAAACAGCCCAAAAATGGCGAAAAATGATGGACGGCTTTACACCTGCCAATTGCATTTGCTTGAAAGTTTTTTTCCGCCTTCACTGCTTTCCCCACCGCTATTGGTTTCCGCTCCTCCAAACTTTGCCTCGCTGGTATTGACCTTTGACTTCTCCAATTTGGCGAAAAATTATGAACGGTTTAGATTTGTTTTAGCACCTTGCCGGGCTTCTCGGGAGTTTTGGTTTGTTCACTGATAAAATGCCGGGCTTCTCGGGAGTTTTGGTTTGTTCACTGATAAAATGAGTTCATAGAACTCATATAGGACACGCCTTCGGCGTAATTATTAGCTTTTCTTTAAAGAATATCACTTTATTTCCTTTATTTTATTTTCTCTCCGGGAATTATACTATCATGTTTATACGTGAAAAATATTATACCATGCCTTTATTCTTATAATCCTTTTTAAATTATTTCCTAAAATAAAACCTAATATAAGGGTAATTAAACAACTAGATAAATAATAGTCTTTCATAAATAAATAGTTATATAAAAGTATATTTTGGTAACAAAGTTTATATTGGAAATTTGAGGATTAAACATGAAGTATTGTTTGCCCTACTCTCTCTTACACGTTTGTTTTAGGATAAGCCACAAATTGATTTGTGTTATAATGCAAAACTATGCTTTCTAGAGAACATCGAATGCACTTATCAATTCATAGGTATGAAAATTGAGTATCCAATTTAACAGTATTGAAGATTGGTGAAATATATATATATATATATATATATATATATATATATATATATATATATATATATATATATATATATTCTTGGTGGATTACCACCCTGACATGCGTTATCAAAAAACATGAGAGTTATTATTTTAAACATAATTTATTTATTTTTGTATTTATCTAATCTTCATACATTCTTATTATAATGATAAAGTTGCTATCAATTGGTTAGAAAGAGTTAAGTTAAAATTATAATGGGTGTCTTACACAAAGTCCCTAATAATTGGTGTAATCAAGTTATCATTTTGGATAACATTTGAGTTCTCTATTATTTTGATAGTAGTCATTTCATAAAGTTTGTTATGGTCTATCTAGGTGATATGGAATTCCAATCAATTTTCAATTTAATGACTAAGCATATAAGGATAAATTCTTGATTATATATTTATACTATAATTAATAGACATGATGCATAAAAGTTGTAACATTAAATCCTAATTATATCATTTGGTGATTATTAAATGATAATCATGGAAGGTGTTAATATTAGGATAAACCCCTCTATTGCTCTTACCTATCTTTTCCCTTTATAGCAAGAGGAGCTCACGTAGATTAACTTGGTTGTCTTTTCTATGTTTTTATTGTAAAATTAATGGTGAGTTGAACTAACTTATGATAAATCTATTCTTCAAAGATGTTAAAATTTATGATTACTGATTCAAATATATATAGCTTCAAGTTTACCATGTAGGAACTTATATTCTTTTATTCTCATTTTCGTCAAATATAAGGGTTGAAGATTTAGTTTGGTTGTTCATGAGAATTGCATGTGTTATTTAGTTGTTTTAGAAGATTCTTGGTAGATCCTATATGTGGGTCTAGTCATAACCCTTGACCTTGATCTATTATTACCTATTATTACAGTGTGGAGAGGTGTTAGTGGTTTGTGTTGGAAGTTGTTGTGAAACCATTTTTTTTAACTCTGTGATTGTATTATTTTGTTATCAAACCATGGGGGAGATGGTTGAAGTCTAGTTGTCGAACTACGATGCCTCTACGAATTACATACATAGGCAAGGCCGTTTAATGACGAGCCCCCAAGGACTAGGTTTGGCCCCTAGGATTTGTTCTCTTATATATATTTTTATGATTACTACTGAAATACATATGTCATTGTTGGCATATGACTTATAGTTAATGTTTTAGGTTAATTTTGGGTTGGTTGAACTATTTAAGTCTACCTCAGAGATGTGAATTTTGTGTCTCCTGTTGAATTGGCCATGATGGTCTAAACAATTTAGCTATCTAACTAAAAGAAGTGTAGTTTATGATTGGTCAAGAGTTGTATGCCTTTTGGTTGTGCCTACTTTGGTAGCAAACTTTGAGAGTCTTACAAGCGTAAGTGAACAAAATTTGGAAATTGTGTTTTGTCCTTAACTATATTTTGGTGTAAAATTTAGGGCATTACATTATACTTCCCACAATTTCTTGGGCTTTTTTCTCTCTCCCTATATCTCCCACTCTTCTCCATAGTTAAAGCATTACATGATGTATCACCTATGATTTCCCATCATGTTTCCTCAATAAGGATAACACCAACAACAACATCATACTTTAAAGTGTTTGAACCAGAAAAATAATTATTCACAACTATAGAAGACAGGGGCCGACTACTCAGGAACCCAAGTCATGGGAGGGTCTAGAACAATCAGCTGCCTTGATATACCTCATGTTAAGGATTGTCTAATGTAAGTTTAATGTTTTAGGAGGGTGAAAAGGAAGGACAATTGATCTATCATTGTCCTTTTTTCAACTTGAGAGTTCAAGAAACCAAGTGAGAAAATTCTAAAGTCTAGACTATTTAACCTAGGAAAATCTCTACTAGAGGAATCCAATGCAGAAGATGAATGATAGTGTGGCGCATTGGTGTCCTATTCGAGCACTAGCATTAGTATGGATAGAGAGTATAAAGTACAGTTAAGAAAAACAAGGAATTAACTAATTAACCTAATAAATAGAGTTTTATATAATTACAAAAAACATAAAACAATTAAATTGTTGAAAAGATAAGGATACTACTTTAACTTAAGAGATATATAATTTGACAAGAGGAAAGGTGGAAAAAATAAAACTCACAGTTAGTCTAGCCTCTTGCAAGCTCCACACGAACTTGAAACCTACACACAAAAAAATGGGGAAAAATGTAGGGGCTATTTTAGGGATTTTCATAGTCAAACTCTTGTTTTGGTGTTCCCAACTCCACTAGCAACTTGAATAGCCACGATAGAGAAAATGGTATAAAGAAACCACTGGAAGGAAGAATACCAATCAATACTTAAAAAAGTATACTATGTAAATCAAATAATGATGCTAAGAAAAATAGATATCACCTCCCCAACAAGATGCCCTTGAGCACGTGAAGGGAGATGTGAGCTCACAAGCCTGTGAGTACCAACGTTGTCACAACAACGAGAGTGAAAACTAGAAGAGTGTCATCTTGGAGCTTCAATAATGGAGAAAGTGCTATGAAATGCTTAAGAAGTATGTAGAAATGTGAAGTCATATTGAAGAAGATCAAATGAATGAAGATCTTTTTAGGATGAATAGAAACCCAAAAGAGCCATTTGAGGTTGGTCGAGGGAGAATGGGTGTTAAACTTCATCACTAATGCAGAAGTGTAACACCTCTATAGATTCTAGAGGCAGGAATCCTATCAAGATGACAATACACTACACAAACTTCTTTGCATTGCATACATGTCCTTGACAAAAAATCCCCCATGGACACTACGAACAACCGCCATGTGGGTGGAAAGCAAATGGATGAGGTGGAAAAGCATTATTAGGTTTGATTTTTCTAAGGTAAGGAGTGTAAATGGGGAATTTGCAAGGGGTGAAAATTCACTCCATTACATTTTTCCCACACTTTAGTGAGCATATGTGCTACCAGATGCAAGGTAAAGTAGATTGAAAGAGTGTAAAGAAAGTATACTTAGAAACCATTGAGGAAGTAGACCACAATCTAACACACCTGAAATCAGAAGAAGAGAAATGGATCCAAAGGTCCTTAGGCCTAAGGAGAGTTGAAAAAAATGCATCATAGATCCATAGACCTACAGAAGGATGAAAAAAGAGGCTCTATAAGTGCTCGGTCCTATAGAGTTGAACAAAGAGATCCCGTAGGATGTAAGCGCTTCACAAGTCCTTAGACTTGAAAAGGAGGCACCCCCAGGTGCTTAGTCCTAAAGGAAGCTAGATGTAAGAGGCTCTACAAAGTCTGGTAGGGCCTTATAGGCACTCAGTCTTGCAAGGTCGATTGAAAAGTAGCTTCACAAATGCACCTACAAAGCAAAATGTTAATCCATAGACAAAAAATGTTAGATATCAAAAAACCACGCAACAAAATAAGTAGACAGTCACACAGAAAGTCAATAATTGAAGGAGAAGCTTTCAAAGGGTTCCCTCGAGAACCCTTTGAAAGAAAAGGGATCTTCTCAAGGGAAGGTCTATTTCAAAGTGATATTTTTGAAAAGAGATAGAATTTTTTTCCAATTATTCTAGCATCAAGGAATCCTTCTAAAAGATTCACTTCATCAAGGAATTTGAAAGAAAGAGTGATCCCTCACAAGGGAAAGTCCAGATTCTATCTTACATATCCATGATGAAAGAAAAGTTTGTCTAGGGATCCATGTTGAAGAACACAATTTTTGAAAAATAGAATATTTTTAGCGAGGGATTTGTTGGCCATTGAATGAATCTTCTAGAAATTGAAGCACTATGATAGCCCCCTTAGGATGGTGTGTGCCAAACTCAGAGGCATGTAGCATCCTAAGGAAAGAAAAGCAATAATGAAAGTGATGTTGTGGCCTACGAAACATGACGAGATGTAACCACGGTAATGTTATCGAATAGGTGAGGGACAATACATGAGCACCAAAACATCACAAAGCAAGCAAAGAAGAGAGAGATAAAAATAAATGATAATCAATGACATAGCGAACAAGAGACAAGGGGATCTCATATTTCAAGGTCGAAGCTACTCATAAATATAAATAGATATAATATAATAATATATAAATGAACCTTCATTAACCCCCTACTATATCAGACCATGCTAAGAAAGGCATGTGAAAACAAAATAAATAAAAAAATTGGGTCAACATGGAAAGGAGGCCTAAATTTCCCCAACACTTTGCATTGTCCCAAATTGTCAAAAATGAAAGCACAACAAAGAGAAGAATGATGTGACAAAGAATAAGTTTTATGATACAAAAAGACTCTTGTATCCAAGAACCTACGAGGGTGACAAGGGTCCTCTAGGAACACACAAAATAAGAATGGAGGAAAAACAATACACACAATCTAATAAACAAATGAAAAAGAGGTGCCCCTAGTCCTCATCAACCAAGAGGTCGTCATTCTCCCAATCTACATCATTGTAAGGGGAAGGAGGATGAGCCTACAAGGGTAGGATAGCATGGGGGTACCCTCTGACTCTCCTAAAACAAGATCCAAGGAAGAGGGGCCCTCAAGGTCTTCTTCATCCAATTCCTATGAAGTAATTGTTAGTGATCTCGCAAAAATCGCTGACAGAGCTGGGACATCATCTATAGAGTTGAATATGCACTTTATAGGAGTTCCATGTGTCAAATTAGTGAGTGATTGAGGAGGCACCTGAGATCTACTGCTAGCCTCATTGAAAGACTTGGGAGCAGTGAAAAACTCTGGGGACTTTAGGGCTACCTACTTCACTAGGATGATGCAAGCCAATGCAGAACTAATCTCCAAAGAAGGTGAACTCTTCTTCTGACCCCCATTGGAAGCAGAGACATCCTCCAAATTTCACTTCATTGGAGGATGCGAGGTCCCCATAAATGAAGTAGAAGGTGAGGAGGAAGAGGAGAAAACCACAACGAACACCACCAAATTGTTAGAATTGGCTATGGCTACCAAGATCTTGAGACCAAATGGAAAGAACAAAGAGAGAATAGCGTGTGATAAGAATAAACTATATTCTTATCAATATGATTCAATGATATGACGTGATGTGTACAATGTATTAGAAAAACCTTTGTTATATATCCAAGGTGAGATATAAGATGTCATAGGGTTATGACAAGTGTCTTAATCATATGACATGATACAAATCATCACACTTACCTAGGTTCACATTTGTTACGAGTGAAAAGATAAGATAACAACTAATGAAAACTATGTTCACCTTCTAGAAAGATTCCTTCTTAGGACCTAAGTAAACTTAACATGTGTAAATAACTCCCCTAATAATGAATTCACTAGGTAGAAGACTTTATTTACACCAAGACAAAGTGCTGGACATGTCCATGGGTTTTGAAGAAAAATGGGATATCTAGAAGGGACATCAGAAGAGGAGGCTCAAATGAAGGAGCAATGAGGATTGTTCACACTTGTAGGGGGAGCTAGAAGTAATATTGAGGCAGAGGAAAGTAAAGTAGAAGGAGCGAAAGGGGAGGAAACAATAGAAGATGCTAAGGCAGGAGCCACTGGCTCCCTCTCCTTCTTCTGCAAGGTGGCTTGGTTAGCAGCCAAATCTTTCCTCTAATACTTACACTCACACACGAGGTGGTTTCTATGGCTATGGGAGCTAGAGGATACAACATGAGGAGGAACAAAAGGCTCCTATTAAGTCATCAAATTATCCATCAAATCTTTTTCCAATGAAGGGAGTGACTCCAAGACAGGAAGGGGAGGAAGAGATGGAGAAGCAGATGCAACAACAGAGCAGAGAGAAGAATTGAGCGCCTCAGTGGAGGGCCTATTCCAATTCACTACCTTAGGGGTAGGGATAGTAGGAGGCCGTGAAGGCTGAGATGCAGGAGCTACTCCACAGGGGTCGTTGCCCTTACCATATGCAATGGGGTTGAGGAACCATGGGTAAGAAAGGATGGTAAAATACCTAACACTTGGATTTCCACCAAGAAGGCACCATTAGACTCCCCAAAAGACACATAATGGCATAAGTCGATGATGTTGTAGTAGGGAAAGAAGTAGAGGCAACTGGAACTATAGAGGAAGAGGAAGAAGAGCCCTAAGAGGACTTCTCCTCCTCCCTTTTTGAGTGGTAGAGGTAGCCTTATGTTGTGCTATCATGGAAGCTTTAAATGAAATGGAATAGGGAGAAGGAGGGTAGATCACTTTTGGTGCTATTCTCACATTTCTATACTTCACAAAATTTTGATACAATAGATTCATCCTAGGAAAGAGTGGACCAACAGGGCTAGGCCAGAAGTGATCAAGTGAGTAGCCTCCATGAACCACCATCATTTGTAATCAGTGTCATGGACTACATGCATAAAACACTCATGAGAGAAATTTAAGAACTTGTGGATCAGCGAGGGAACTACATTCATGGAAACTAGCCAAGGAATTCCTAGTTTTACTCTAAAAAATTTAGACCCTAGGATAATATCAAAGAGTGCATTCATAGTCCTAGGTCACTAGGACTGACAAGGTGATAAAATTGATGGGAGGGATAGAAATCCCATCATGTGTATGTATAGTGCTTTTAGACTCATCATATCCCTCCTTATGTAAGCAATTTATCAACATGATCTCATTTGAGATAACATTAACCCAACATGTAGGGTCAACAAGAACACTAGTTATGGTATTCCCATTGATACGCTCGGGAATATACAAAGGGGATGGTTCTCTATTAGCATTCATCAACAAATCCTATGAGGTAAATTTTATAGTAGGAGATCCACTCACAAGTTGCACATATGGGATGGGTAGATGTAGAAAGGAATTCATCTTTACATACACTAGAAAGGAATTTTGTTGAATCCCCCAAGAGTTCAACAATTAGATGGTGACCTATTCAAGGTTTCATTCCACAATGCTTAAGGATTCATCTAAGCTACATTGCTAGGGGTCGTGCATTGGGTTGCAAGGATAGGTTCCCTATAATGCACACACCCACAACACTCCTATAATGTGAGAGAAGATTCTTTCATCACAACCAAATAGAACCATAATATTTTAGGTTGGGTTCACCAAAATGTAGAGGGGGATCGACTGCTCAGGACCCTAGGTCACGAGAGGGTCTATAACAATCATCTTCCCTAATCTACCTCATGCTAAGGATTCTTTGATTTAAGTTTAATGTTTTAGGAGGGTAAAAAGAAAGGAAAATTGATCCTTCAGTATCCTTTTATCAACCTAAGAGTTTAGGAAACTAGGTGAGAAAATTCCAACGTCTAGACTGTAACCTAGAAAAATCTCTACCAAAGGACTCCATCATAAAATACAGATGATAGTGCAGCATGCTACCATCCCATTCATACACTGGCCTCCATACAGATAGATAGTATGAAGTATAGTTAATACTAACAAGGAATTAACTAATGAACTTGATAAATATAGTTTTATATAATCATAGAAAACATAACACAACTAAACTACTTAAATGACAAGGATAATACTTTAAATTAAGAGATAATTTGACAAGAGAAAGGTTGGAAAAAATAAAACTCACGGTTAGTACAACCTATTGGAAGCTCCACATGACTGAGAAACCTACACATAACATAATGGGGAAAAATATTGAGCCTATTTTGGGGCTTGTCATAGTCAAACCCTCGTTTTGGTGTCCCCACCTCCACAGATAGCCAAAATATTCACGATAGAGAAAATGGAATAAAGAAAGCACTAAAAGGAAGAATACCATGCAATAGTAACAATAATATGCTACGTAAATTAAATAACAATGCTAAACAAAATTGATATAACCTCCCTAACAAGATTCCCTTGAGCAGGTGAAGGGAGATGCAAGCTTGCAAGCCTGTGAGCACCAACATTGTTGCAACAACAAGAGTGAAAAACAACCGGGTGTCATCTTGGAGCTTCAACAATGGAAAAAGTGTTATGAAATGCTTAAGATGTATGAATTGAGATTGAAGAAGATCAAATGAATGAAGAAGAAGATATTTTTAGGATGAATATAAGACCAAAAGTGCCATTCGAGGTTGATCAAGGGCATAGGGGCATTATGCTTCATTACCAATGGAGAAGTGTAATGCCTTTGTAGATTCCAAATGCGGAAATCCTATTAAGATGATAGTGTACCATGCAGAAGTCTATGCGACGTGCTAGCGTTACCTATAAAAATTCCCCCACCAACACTATAGATAGCTGCAAAGTGGGTGGAAAGTGAATGGATGAGGTGTAAAAACATTGTTGGGTTTTATTTTTCTAAGGTAAGGGGTGTAGATTAGGAATTTGCAAGGGGTGCAAATTCACTCCATTACAAGAACCAAGAGAAAGATATTTAATATTTTTGGTAATGTGCACAAATCAATAGAGCCCTAACCTCATCATCAGAGGTTATATTTATAAAACGTAACTAACTAGTGACCATGGTAAAGTTAATTAAATGATCAACAATATACCCACCTTTTGACATATTTATATTAAATAAATGTTTTATAAGAAATACCTTATTGGAAGTTGATGGATTTTCATATAGTTTAGCCAATACCAACATCAAATCCAAAAAAATTATTTCTTTTGATTTGTTGAAAGCCACCAATATTTCCAAGCATAGTCGTATTGTTCCTAGTGCCTTTCTATCAAGAAGATCCCATTTTTGATCTATCATATTCATCAACTTTTTTTGTTTTTTACCTAATGGAAAGAAATGATACTTTTGATATAGAGAGTCATTTAGTTGCATCTTCCATAGATGGTAGTTTTCATCATTGAACATCTCAACCCTAAAATTTCCCTCTTTTGTGATTGCTCCAACTCAAATCAAGAAACCTTCCTTTCAATTTTTTTCAATAAATGTATGACTCTAATAGAAATTTTAAGGAATAGGATCATAGAGAAATATACATTAAAATCAATGTAGAGTTAAAATATAATAATAGGACAAAATACAAAGATAAATAAATGTGGTTCACACAATATGGGCTATGATCATGAAAAAATAGTCGAGTCTTCCTTTATTCCATCTATAAAAATGAAGGGATGAAAAATGCAATACATCCACTATAAATTCCTTGCCTATATATAAGTCTCCTCACAATACAATACAATATAGTATAATGTAATAAATAGTCATAATGCAATGCCCTCATATAAAGAGGGGGTTACCTTCTAGGGAAAGAAAATCTAACATAACCTCTATCATTTGATGTATGACCTAATGATGAACAATCTATAATTCTAAGGAATATATATATATATATATAGAGAGATTATGGCTTTTGAGGGTGTGGCCCGTATACCCCTTGTCAAGGGGATGCCCCCCTAGACCCTGTAGGGAGGTTCCCCTAATGTATCCCCCATCCCATGCCATAAATATTAACTAGTAAGATCATGATCCATAACCAACATTCCTCTCTTAAATTATTATAGGAACTATAGTCTTCACCTATCTGCTTCCTTTCACTTAATGAGTCTATCAACATTGTTACGGTTTAATGATAACATATTTCCACAATACAAAAAGATTAGTGTTGAATGTTCATGGATTTCATTGTTTCAATTTTTTTTTTGCATCAAACTATTGACAAAAAAAATAATGACAAAACTAGATCCAGAAACATTCAACAATAATTGTTACTCTTTATTTCTTTAACAAATCCACTACCTTGAGATTTTACAGGGTACTAATTCTAAAATGTACATGATAGAAAATAATCAGTTGGGTATCTTGAAACTATTCATATATGTCATTACCAACATCTAATACTTCTTCAAATATTATTTTTCCTCTCTATGAGCTACAATAAGAATCGTTTATTTTCATAAACATTAATTTCATTTAAAATTATATTTTTTTATCAAAAAATTTAACCCTTTTTTCCTTTCTCTTCAATTTTGAGGATTCAATCAAATGTGTTGAGGTAATGGTTGTCTTGAAGATATCTTATACCTTGTGCCACCAATTTTTACCTTCTACGAGCTAAAAAACCATTTTCCTTAGGTGATGAAATAAAAGAATCCAATATAGTAGAAGGATTAAACATTTATACCTCATTTTGGATGTCATTTTAGCCCACCAAGAAACAATTCACTCAAGTTATCATT
Source organism: Sequoia sempervirens (assembly GCA_007258455.2). Classification (NCBI taxonomy): domain Eukaryota; kingdom Viridiplantae; phylum Streptophyta; class Pinopsida; order Cupressales; family Cupressaceae; genus Sequoia; species Sequoia sempervirens. Next base: position 121,594,021 of record VDFB02000017.1, on the reverse strand, counting down.
TCTAATTATTTCTACTCATAATGATAGATTCTAGAATTAATTAATACATTCCTTAGTTGAGCCCAATGTTTGTAAAATAGCTGACTAGATGAAGTAGTTATTCGATACACTATTACATAATGTAGCTACAATTCCTTAATTAAAGGTAACTAGGGGCATTGAGATGTGTTTTAATTTTTTTATCACAAATGTAGGGTACCAAATGAATTACTTAAGTTCTAGTTATCATAAATCTATTGCACCTTTCTCCAATTTGGGTTTTCATGTGCATGAAAATGTTTCTCTTTGACTTATCTAAGTGGATCCTTTTCATCAAAATTGATGAGTTGTGATATTATTATTTTATTCTTATATCATATTACTACATTTATCCCCATTTAAAATATTTTTTTGTAATTAAATTTTTTGTTGAAATTTTTAACTAATGAAAGAATAAGTAGATTATGTTTTTTTGAAATATTTATCCTTCCATGCATAAATTTGTAAAAATGATTCATGTTTCCTCATTTCCTTGCACAAATAAACATATTATATGACTAATTAATTGTATTATCCAAGAGTTAATTCTCTAGACCTCTCTAAAGCTAAAGGGTGACTAATGACTTTAGAAAAGGCTAGGATATCCAAAATCTAGTTACATAATTTTAGGATAAGAATTCCAACATGGTGGAATTTTAGTGATATTTTCCTTCATTGATTTAATCAATTTCACTCTCTTGTTGCTAACTCTTGATAACTTCCACATAAGAGAGGGACTTTCTCCTTTCATCAAAATTCAATATTCTAGTTAACTTGAGTGTCTCTTAACAATTTTTTCAATGGTATGAGTATATCTTTTCATGCCCTTGATAGAATCTCTCATTAAGGATGACAACATCTCTTGTGGGAATTAATCCTCATATCGACTATTGAGAGGTTCATATTATAGAATAATAATTGAATGGATTGATGTCTTAGTAATTGTACTCACTCAACTTGACCAACCCATTAATCTTGAAAACACCCAAAGAACCTTACCATAGACAACTCTACACATGACCCAGATTGATAAATTAAATATAAAGTATTGATTATTGAAATAAACCCAACAAAACCTACACATATTGACCTTTGAAAATATTTTCTAAGACCAACAATGAGTGCAAAGAATTTGAACCACAATTAAAATGATTAGGTTATCCAACTTTCTTGATAAATAAAATGTCATTTTCTTATGGTATATTATTTTAAAGATAAAAAATTACACTATTGTATCATGATTTTCATTAATTGATACTAGTCCTTACTCTAATTTTAGATTCCATATTCTACATGCAATATTTCTACTCATGCAATTTTTTTCATTTATTATAGACATCAAATTATAATTTCCTTTTATCCTAAATTTAATCCACCTCCTCCTTGTTAGTATTTTTTTCTTGAAATGACTATATTCAATCCCTTACCTCTTAGTATAGCTCTATTCATGATATTACCAAAATAGTAGATACAATGACTTATTAAAAAAAAGTACTAAAGTACTATCTCCTAAAACTCCACTATTTATAGCCTTGGAAGGTTATTTGATGAAAGCACTAATTTTATAATAAATAATAGAGAAATACTTCAAATTTTCTCAAATCTAGATAATAGCCATTTTATTGTACTCTTGATGAATAATTGGGATTGAAAAAAATAGATTATCTATTTTGTAGTCTTATGTGAGTATTTGGTGAAAACCAAAATTTTGTAATAACTCCTTCAAAATTATCCATTTGACCTAAAACTAGAAATAAATATTCTTCAATGTGACCTTAATAAGCCAAAATAACTATAAAATGAGAGAGATATGCTCTACACCACTTGTAATGAAATAACATGTCCACCAGAAGTGCAACAATTCTTTTTATAAAATAGTAGGAATAATACCAAATTAATGATAATAATAAGTTAATTTGAGGGAGAAAATATCCAAAATTCTTCAATAAGAAATTAAATTTAGATGACTTTGATCAACTACTACTTTCTATCTCGTATATATACAATACTAATACATTTTAGACTAACTTAAAAATACTATACAAGACTATTGTTTTCTCTTTCCTTTTGCTATCTTATTTACTACATACTTTATTTACATAGCCCAATTTATGGGGTTGAGTAGGATGAATTTAGTTCTAGTATTAGGAATGAAGTCAAATAGATACTGCTAGATGATGTATGGATGAAGATAAAATTTTATGGTGCCTCTTGAGGTAACTTTGTAGACTAGTTGGTGTTGGATGTGTGATTAGAGATCAGGAGGGATAATTGTATCAATTATGGCAAAAAAAATTAATAATGGAATTAACAATGTAGATGAGTTTCAAATCACATTTCTTGGTTTATTATTAGGAAGGAAATCATACCTAAAAATTAAACACTTGGATGGGGACTGATAGATTGTGATCAATGAAATCTTCCTAAACGATACTCCAAATTAGAAATTTAAAAAATGGTTAAAGACAATAGGTGACTTACTCAAACAATTTGATGACTTAGAAGAAATTTGACATGACTTATAAAGTTGCATGATGAGAGAGGTATAATTATCATTTATATGAACAACACATAAATATATGGATATTAATTCTCAGTAACGATTATACTTTAAGCCTCAAAGGAATGGGGGTGATAGACAGGGGAAAAGTAGCTTCACAACATTTGTTATAGTGATGAATGGCTAGTTCCCACGAAATTATTAATTACCTATTGAGCTCTTTATTTCTCCACTTTGTATTGTGCCTTTGCATTTATGTGAGAGGTGGATGCCCCATTGTGTCTCACCTACCCAAAAAAGCAATGGAATTTGTTGGTGAGGTATTAGATAAGTGGCTTAAGTGTGTTTTTAAAAAATTATATGGATTGGCATTGCATGTTGTTAGAGGGGGGTTGTAAGAGGCTTTCTTCTAAACAAACCATTGTTATAGGGTCAATATAGATATTTCATCCATGTTCATGTCATCTTTAATTGACATTAGTGAATCCATTGAGGTGGAGAAGGCTCTTTGCAAGACGCTCATATAGAAGTAGTTCCTGGGTGGTTTAGAGTAAAATTATTCTATATTGGAGGAAGGTTATGAGATTCCTTTGCCAGTGGAATGCTATAAAATTAAGGCCTGAGGGATGGATATGAATAAATTCCCATTGATATTCTTTTCCATGCATTCTTTCCTCCCTTGCAATCGCTAGACTACCATAAATTGCCCTTATTTTTTTAAAGGAATCATTAGGCTAGAGTCTATGGAGGGTATGGAATGGTTGTAGAACTACATTAGGGAAGAGTGCTTGGAATGAAGTATGTTCTACATGGTTTTGATAGTAATGAGATCTATTTTTTTCTAAATTAAATATATCTCATAAGTTGTCTATTTCAAAAATTTCCCTACTTTGGAGCTTGGTCATATAGAAGGATAGTGGTTGTTAATATAAGAATCTTACATATATAGTTGAATGGCCTTGGGTTTGTAGTTTCCCCAATGGATTCATAGATGTAATCTCTCTCTCTTTTTTTCTTTTTTTTTTCTGTAGATGAAATCACAACCAAACTACCTTGAATTTTTTCCTACCCCGAAGGATCTCCATGCATATTCCTTTTTTAATTAATATAATCGGTGTAGCCCCCTATCACTACTTTTACTAAATTAAAAAAAAAAAATCCTATGTAAATAAAATAAGTCAAGACTAACAGCTTTGAATAAAACATGTTACTTGATATTTATTTAATTTTTTATGAAAAACAAAACACAAGATCCAATGTGTCACATAAGAAATATGTTTTCTTAATTTTATCAATACTTTTTAATTATATACTTTCTTGGTTTACATCCCACCTTACTTGTTGGTCACATTTTGGTATCTTCTATATCATATTTAGTTTCAACTTTCTTTCCTATCTAATTATGTCATTCCTAGACTTCATTCATTCTCACTCATCGTTATTTTTATTAAATTTATTATATTAAGTATCAATTATTTGAATTGTTTATGTATTTCCTCTTTATTATCTCTTATATTTAATCAAGTATTGAGTCCCAAAAAATTAACCTATTAAAAATAATATTGAAAAGAAATGCATTCTATATATAATACTTTTTAAATAAATAAAATAAAATAATTCTTAAGATGTGTTTACAAATAAAATATAATGTATTTGATAGCAACACATGATCTCATATCCTTGGTCAAAATGTTTCTAAGTGCCACGATTTCCAAGTAATCACTCATCAAAGTTTGTTGCCCCTTTGCACTTTGGTCTCTTAAAAGACTTCATCGGTACAATGTAGCTTAGACTATTCTAGCATGTTTGGTTGTAAAACAAGACCTTTCCCAGTATAAACCCACACATCTAGATGTTTTGGAACAATCGATTTAGTCGTACGTCAAATATAACAAAAGTTACATGACTTTGCAACTTTACACTACATCTAATTAACCTGTTTTCCATCTACTGAAAACTCTTCACCATAGGAAAATGAATTGGAGCTATCAAAAACCAAGATAGGTTATTGTATATGGGCCCTACTTGATCTCATATCCTCATATAGAATGTTTCTAAGTGTTGTAATTTCTGAGTAATTGCTTGTCGAAGTTCTCTTCCCCTTTGCACATTGGTCTCTTAAGAGACTTCATCAGTACAATGTAGCTTAGACTATTATGGCATGTTTCAATGCAAAAGAAGACCTTTCCTAGCATAAAACTACCCATCTAGATATGTTGGAATAGTCATTTTGGTCATATGACGAACAAAAAAAAAGTTACACCACTTTGTAACTTCACACTACATGTAACTAACCCATTTTCCATCAACTAAAAACTCTTCACCACGGGAAAATGACTTGGAGCTATCAAAAACTAAGAGAGGTTACTATAGATGGTACCTACATGATCACATAGCCTTAGAAGGAATGTTTCAAAGTGCCACAATTTCTGATGAGTAATCGCTCATCAAATTTTGTTGTCCCTTTGCACTTTGGTCTCTTAAGTGACTTCGTCGGTACAATATATCTCAGACTGTTACGACATTTTGGGTGTGAAAAAAGACCTTTAATAGCATAAACCCACCCATCTAGATCTGTTGGAAAAATTAGTTTGATCGTATGATGAATAAAATGAAATTTACACCACTTTGCAACTTTACACTACTTGCAATTGACCTATTTTCCATCAATTGAAAACTCTTCACCACGGGAAAATGACTTGGAGTTATCAAAAAATGAGATAGGTTATTGTAGATGGGCCCTACATGATTCTATAGCCTCAAATGAAATGTTTCTAATTGCCATGAGTTTTGATTAATCACTCATAAAATTTTGTTTCCCCTTTAAACTTTGGTATCTTAAGAGACCTCTTCGATACAATGTAGCTCAAACTGTTTTGGTATGTTTGGGTGTGAAGGAAGACCTTTCCTAGCATAAAACCACCCATCCAGATGTGTTGGAAGAGTCAATTTGGTCGGATGATGAACAGAACAAAAGTTTCACCACCTTGCAAGTTTACACTACATGCATTTGACCCATTTTCCATCAAATGAAAACTAGCCTCAAAGTGTTTTTAGAGCAGAATAGGGTATGCGCAGGATCATGATGGGCCAAAAAGTGGTGATATGATGGGTATGTGTAGGGTATGTGGCTGACGACCTTTTTTTACCCAAAATTGATTGAAATGAAAAAGGTTTTTAAAGGAGATTTTCAACTTTCCACCAATATAAATTATGCTTTATTTTGAATTTAATAAATTATTATTATTCATTTTCACTCCTTCAACAAGCATTTCATCTTCTAAGAACTTCTTCTGAGCTATTGCACACTTCAAGCTTCCATACTCACACTTTTGCATCCATTCTCACTCACTTCAAGCATTCAAGCACACCATTGCAACCAAAGAGCCACTTCATCACTTTGGTAGAGCATGTTTGGGACCACACCATTGCAGCAGAGGCTTGAGTTCCTCTCATCTCTCCCTCAAGCAGCCTTGAGTGCTCTTGGTGGAGGTGGTAAGCTTCCCTCTCCTCTCATCTATCACTTGGTTGAGTAGCATAGTATTGTTTTGTAGTGTTTGTGTGTTCTTTATTACACTATTTCTTTATCTCATTTCCTTGGTTGTCCATGGAGATGGAAACACCTAAACGGGGTCTAACTGAGGTAGGCCCCTATATAGGCACCCAACATTTTCCCTCTTGTTGTGCGTAGGTGTGCATATTGAGAGGAAGATCAACTGGTGAAAAAATTCCTTGGTGAGATCCTTCTTATTCTACTTACACTTTCTTTTCTACTTTATAACAATAGAGGATACTTTATTTATTTTCTAGTGTCATTTTGGCCCTTTAGTTAGTCAGGTGGGTCATTAGTCATTTTAGTAGGTTTGATCTTGTCTCTCCTATTGTTTGGCCATATGGATGCCAACACACTTTAGAGATGCCAGTGCGTCGTGCTATCATCTAAAGACTGTGCTTCCATCTTCGGACAGAGAGGTCCTTGAGATAGAGTTGAACGTAAAAAATTGCTCACCTAGCCTCGCATTGAAACTCAAGATTGTAGAGTGGTTTTAGGACATCATAGTCCTCATCATTCTCATCCTCATATCCCTAAAATTTTCACTTAGCTGAGGTAAGTTAGGGAAGCCTCTCTCATCTTGACCCTCCATGACCTAGGGTCTTGCACGCAGTGGTCCCCCTCTCCTACATTTTTGGTGAACCCAACATGAACCAATGTTTGTTCATCTGTCAGTGTTGAGGCTTCCCTTGGGTGCTCCAAAATTGTTGTGTTCTTGAGTGTTGTGAAAGTTTATGAGCATCACAACCCAATCCACAACTTTTGGGCATATCGTGAGGAGAAGTGTATGGAACCTCCCGATGGATAGGATGAAGGTCTCGCTTGGTCTCTCTACAGGCCTTTTCTTTGGTCCCACCATTAGTTCAGTGGCGCAGGAGTAGTTATCAAGGAATGAGATGGGATTTGCTAATGAAATCAATCATGTTCCCACTCCTGCGTCTCTTATGCCATCATCAATGGATGAGCATGAGGCTGTTCAAATCCCTATAGAACATGTGTTCACCCTTGCTAAAGGATTGGGTGACTTGGAAAACCACTTGGAAAGAAATTTGAAGATGGCTAGGGCCACTTGGGTTGTTAGTAAATTGAAACATATGATGGGTAAAGATCGAACAAGCATAGAGCTTCTAAGTAGTCTCCTCGGTAGCGTCGAAGCATGTGCTCCTTCGAGCAACCCTAGCTTTGCAAAAGGATTCACCTTCAAAGAACATGATGGACAATTAGGAGTATCAATGCCTCCCACTTTTGTCTACATGGTCGATGTGGTCCCTTCTATTAGTATCCCTTATGTCCCTAGTCAACCAGAAGCTATCAAGGTGAATAAGGTCTCGTTGGGCTTTAAATTTACCCCTTCTATCACCTCTAGTGGTGGAGGTTTTGGTGGAAAAGGTGGTGGAGGCTTTGGTAGTGGTGGTGGATTCGACAGTGGAGGTGGTGCTAACGAAGGTGGTTCTGGTGGAGGCCATGGTAGTGGTTTTAGTAGAGGCCCTACTGGTGGTGGTCACTCTAGTGGAAGTCATACCAGTGGCGGTTCTGGAGGTGGACTTGGTAGTGGCTCTAGAGGAGGTTCCTCTGGCCCTTTATCTTCTAACGACTCCATTTTGAACACTTTGCTTTAGAATATGGGTAAGATGCAGAGCTAGTTAGTGAGCCTTTCCCAGGCCTCTGCCCAGCCTATCTTCTAGCCTTTATTTCAACATAGCTCATTTTCAGTTGCCATCTTGAACACTCCCTTCCCTCAAGGAATGGAGATCCCTAAATTTGAGAAGTTTGGTGGTAAGGGAGATCCACGGATGCATGTGTCTACCTTTAATTCCATCTGCACTAACTTCTTCCATCACGATGCCTTGATGGCTAAATTGTTCCCTTGATCTCTCAAGGACACAACACTTGAGTGGTATTATTCCTTGCTTGAAAATTCTATTTTCTCATTCAACCAACTTGTAAATTAGTTTCTTAGACAATTCCAAGCAAACATCAGGCTGAAGATGACCTTTTTGGATCCCATCCGATGTAAGCAAGGAGATAATGAAAAGATTACTGATTTTATAGTTTGTTATCAAGCGCTTCTTTCAAAAATCTCGTATCAACTACTCGATTCTGACGTGTAGAAGGTTTTCATAGGAAACTTACAAAGGCCTTGGCAAGAGAGGTTTGCCTTGATGAAATACCCTTCTTTCGCTTATTTGTGTGCAACCTTATGAGAATACCACTAGATAGTTGCTCAGTTCAGGGGATCCTCCTCGCACTCCCGTTCTAAAGGAAATTCCATCGTATCAATCTCTGGGAAGGGTAAAGCCATTGCGAATGTAGTAGCCATTGTCAATGACAATAGACTCAAACACAACTGGAAATTCATGAAGTTATTGAATCTTATACTTCCATCTTGAATAAGTTGTTCAAGGATAAGGTCATAACTTTACCGATCCCTAAGCCTATTAAGAAACCTTACCCTAATTGGTATGATGGGAGCACTTATTGTCAATATCATCATGTTAATGGACATGATACAAAATATTGTATGTGGTTGCGCCATGAAATACAAGGTTGCATCGAGGACGGTACCATTCATCTCAATGGGAACAAATAGAACACTAACAAATCAGTGGAAAAAGCTAATAGTGAATTGTAGATATACACAGACCTATTTTCATCGCATTCTGCTAACATGATTATCAATCCCACTAATTCTTTTTCTCAACTCAAGGCCTATGTAAACATGATCATAGTAACTTCCACAATTCCACCCACACCGGGTTCATTGGATGTTACATTTACATCACAAGATTTTCCCTTAAACAACAAACCTTCACCTCTCTACATTCTCACTTGTGTTAATGGTAACATTGTGATAGGAGTCTTGATAGACCCTACAAGTCATGTGAATGTTATTACTAAAGAAACATTAGTATTGAATTCACTACAAAAGAAAAAATATGAAGAAACGAAATCTACCATTTGTACACACGATGGTATGAGTCTTAAACCCTATGGCTCAATCACTTTGTCTGTCCTGATTGGACCTAGGGCTATTGACACAGTCTTCAAAATCATCCTGGAGTTGGATTTATTTAGAGTGAAGCTAGGCATTCCTTGCTTGGCTTCCATGGATGGGATCGCATCCGTTATTCATAAGTGTTTAAAGTTTTCCCATGAGGGTGTCATACATGTAGTGCATGATACAGGATATCAACCTTTGGTATCTCATGGTGGATATTCATTGGATCACTTTTAGCCCTCTCCGGTCCACTCCCTCTAAGAATGGACCTAGTTTACAAGAACTATGTGAAATATAAAACTGGGGGAAAAGGGGAGCCAAAGCTTACTCTTCCTATAACAGGAAAATTGGTTGCCTCCTCTTCCCAAGAAGAGAAGAAGGAGCCCGCACTGACGACTACTCCTCCAAATGAGAAGGAGAAGTACTCATTGGCTCCCTCCCCTTCCTACAAAGGAAAAGAGAAGGTTATACTAACTGCTCCCTCTTCCCCGAAGAAAGAGGAGAAGCCTACAACGTTCCCTATTCTTCTCGCAAAGGAAAAGAAAAGGCGACTTTTTCCCATACTGCCCCATCCTCTCCCCTTTCCTAGGAAGAGTATTGGATGAGAAGACTCGGTGGCTACCCACTGAGTCTAATGATCCCTCCTTAGCATAGGCCCAAGATTTAGATCGCGGACCTCCCTAATGAATTTCCTGGACCATGGTATTATTTATACAGTAGAAAGAAAGGTTCTCGTAGAGAATTTGATCTGTGGCCTCCTACTGCTCCTGCTTCCAAGGTAGTGAGTGGAAAGAGGACCGTTGTTGAGGCTCTTGAGTCAACTCCTCCTGTCACTCCCTAGCCTGTTCTTCTTGCTCCCATATAGGAACCTATTCATCCACTTGAAACGGCCATAGTGGACATTCCTATGGTTGAGTAGGAACCTCTTGTCCCTTCACAAACTCTGACCTCTGACTCCAAGAGTTGTAGAAACCACCTTGCACATGAGGGAAAGCATTGGAGAAAGGCTCTCCTAGCCGAGGAGGCCTGCTCACAATAGAAGGAGGAAGGAATGACCACTCCTACTTCAATACCTCCTACAGTATCTTCTTTCTCCCTTCCTTCAGCTTCTCTCTAGTTTGGTCTACTCCCAGCTTCTGTTGTGAGCACAAATGTGCCTAACTCTAAATAGGTACAAGTTTTTATCACTCCTTCAGTGGAGACACCTTTGTTGATGTCCATCCTGGATATCCAGCCCTTTGCTAAGCCCATGGATATGGTTAACACTTCAGTTGTATCTGTTGCAGTTCTTTCTTCCTCTACCTCTGCACCTCTAGCTTCATTCGTGGGGAGTTCATCTCCTCCAATGAAGAAAGAGGTAGAGGGTGGTCCTTCTAGTGATGAAGGATGTAAGATGAGTCCACCTTCTTTGCAAGGTGGTCTTGTGTTGACTTGTTCTATCCTTGTGACAAAACCAGTTTTGGCTTCCCCTAAGTTTGTCACTACTCTCGAGTCATTCAGAAAACTTAGCAGTGAACCTTAGGTACAACCTGCCTCATCCACTAAGAATAGGCATGGTGCTCCTATGGGATGCATGTTTAACTCTATGGATGAGGTCCCGGCCTTGTTGGTGATCTTTGCAAAATCCCTGACCTTGACTCCACAAGAGCTCGGCAGAGAGGACCTCAAGGGGCCCTCTTCCTTAGCCCTTGTTGTGAGAGGGTCAGATTCTCCTCCTATTCACATCCCACCATTGCAGGCTCATCCTCCTTCCCCTTATGAGGATTTAGATTGGGAAGCACATGACATCTTGGTCGATCAATGTTAGGAGGAGGCCCCTTTTCTTGATCTTGTGTGCATGTGCATGTGTTTTGTGATGTGTTCCCTCATACTTGTGCTATGTGTGCCTAGATGACCCTTGTCACCCCTATTGGTGCTTGGATACAAGCATGGTTTTTGTGTTGTAAACCTTCTTCTATCTGTATCATCATTCCTCCATGTTTGCTTATTTTTGATAAATTGGGGATGATGCAAAGCATTGGGGGCATTTAGGTTCCCCTTCCATGTCAACCCAATTTTTTATTTTTACTTTGTTTTCCATGCATTCTTCTTGATCTGGTTGGTGATTTACGATCTTTCACCTTGGATTGTAATTACCTATTATTATTATATGAGCTTGGACAGATCTAACCCTACTAAACCAGATCCCCCTGTGTCCTTAGTTTGTAGTTCTCTTTTCTCTTTTTCTTTCCCTTTATCTTTCTCTCTTCTTTGCTTGAGTTGTCCCTTCTATGTGTTACAATGCTCTTCTTTAACACTTCAGTTTTTGGAAAATGAATTTGTTACCAATGAATCTTTTCTCAAAAGCCTTCACAAAATTTACCTTAGAATCACATTCTCAACTCAGAACCCTAACAGAACATGTCTCCTTCATCACGGGTTCATAAAAAAAGGACTTGAAGACCTTCCTCTAAAGTGGGAACAACTTCTACTTTCCCTCATGTGGGGGCATGTCCTTCCTTCTGAATTCCTTGATGACAAATCACTCTAACAAGAACTACTTTTGAATTATGTGTCCCTTGAGTGGACCCTCCTTTACAACAGGTTCTCAAGGGACCCTTCTTTGAAGGTCTCTATTCCAAATGGATCCCTTTACGTCTACCTTGGGGGCAACTCGACTAGACTCATTCCATTCGCTCTTTCACATCTAGCTTGGGGGCAGCCTGACTAGACCTTACTTTTCAAACATTGCGTCCCTTGAGTGGACCCCTCTCCTTTTGAAGGGTTCCCAAGGGACCCCTTTGAAAGTCTTACTTATTGATGGTCTACCTAACCAACCAATTTTGACATTTTCTATCTACAAGTAGATGTGTCGCTGCTTTTGACATGTTCTATTTGCAGGTAGACGTATTGCCCCTTTTGACATGTTCTATCTACGGGTAGATATTTCACCGCTTTTGACATGTTCTATATGTGGATAGATGTGTCATCGCTTCTTGAATCTATGGAATCTACTTCCTCAAGGCTTCCTTCATGTGAGATATCTTGGGGGTTGCCTCCTTGCAGGTCTGCGGGCCTATAAGATGCTTTGTTGTTCCAACTTCATGGTTCTGAGCAGCTATGGAGTCTATTGCTTTTCCTACACCTTCAGGTATGCCAGACTGATTACTACTTCCTTGACAGTTCAGGTATACTTTTCTAACCCTACTCTCTTTTTGATCTACTTTATTGAGCACTCATTATTACTCGTGCTCACTAAAGTGGGGGAAAATGTATAAGAGCAAATTTTTACCCTATGTGCAATTTCCCTTTTTCCCTATGTCCACCTTAGAAAACCAAGTTCAGAGGCTTAATTCCACCTAAGCCCACTGTTGGCATCACAATTGGCACCTATTTTAAGTGTCGATGGAGGTGTTTATGTTAGAGATGCCCGTGTAGTGTGCAGACATCCACATCACATGCTTACGTCTTTGGCAGATTCTTGTGGCTGAGCCAGTAGAGGCGTTACTCTTCTCATTAGTAGTGAAGTTGTAATGCCTCCTTTGGTTGACCGACCAAAATATGGTCATTTTTCTCCATCTTCTCTTCATATTCACTCCTTCAACAAGCATTTCATCTTCTAAGAACTTCTTCTGAGCTATTGCACACTTCAAGCTTCCATACTCACACTTTTGCATCCATTCTCACTCACTTCAAGCATTCAAGCACACCATTGCAACCAAATCTCCACTTCGCCACTTCGGTAGAGAACATTGGGGACCACACCATTGTAGTAGAGGCTTGTGTTCCTCTCATCTCTCCCCCAAGTAGCCTTGAGTGCTCTTGGTGGAGGTAGTAAGCTTCCCTCTCCTCTCCTCTATCACTTGGTTGAGTAGCATAGTATTGTTTTGTAGTGTTTGTGTGTTCTTTATTACACTATTTCTTTATCTCATTTCCTTGGTTTCCCATGGAGGTGGAAACACCTAAATGGGGGTTTGACCGATGTAGGCCCCTATACAACCATCGAACATTTTCCCTCTTGTTGTGTGTAGGTGTGCATATTGCGAGGAAGATCAACTGGTGAATGAATTCCTTGGTGAGATCCTTCTTATTCTTCTTACACTTGCTTTTCTACTTTATAACATTGGAGGATCTACTTTGTTTATTTTCTAGTGTCATTTTGTCCCTTTAGTTAGTCAGCTGGTCGTTAGTTGCTTTAGCAGGTTTGACCTTGTCTCTACTATTGTCTGGTCGTACAGACGCCAGCGCACTTTAGAGATGCCAGTGCGCCATGCTATCATCGAAAGACTATGCTTCTGTCTTTAGGTAGAGAGCTTCCTGAGATGTAGAGTTGAACCTAAAAACTGGCTCACCTAGCCCCACATTGAAACTCGAGATTATAGAGTGGTTGTAGGATATCATAGTCCTCATCATTCTCATCCTCATAACCCTAAACTTTTCACTTAGTCGAGGTAAGTTAGGGCAGCCTCTTGCATCTTGACCCTCCATGACCTGGGGTCTTGCACGCAGTGGTCCCCCTCTCTTACACATAAAATGAGATCATGTTGTATGAAAAAATGACTCAAATAAATGGGGTCTCACAGTGATGTACATCACCGTGAGACCCCATTTCTTTGAGCCATTTTTTCATACAATGAGCACTACCTTGTCAATGTGTCAATATGGTAGCATTGATAAGGTAGTGATCATTGTATGAAAAAATGCCTGAAAAAAATGGTGTCTCACGGTGTACGTAAACCGTGAGACCCCATTTATTTGAGGCATTTTTTCATACAATGAGCACTACCTTGTTAATGCATCAATGTGGTACCATTGACAAGGTAGTGCTCATTGTATGAAAAAATTCCTAAAATAAATGGGGTCTCATGGTACATCACCATGACACCCCATTTCTTTGAGGAATTTTTCATACAATGAGCACTACCTTGTCAATGCATCTATGTGGTAGCATTTACAAGGTAGTGCTCATTGTATGAAAAAAAAACATCGTGAGACCCCATTTCTTTGAGTAATTTTTCATACAACGAGCACTACCTTGTCAATGCATCACCATGAGACCCCATTTCTTTGAGGCATTTTTTCATACAAGCACTACCTTGTCAATGCATCAATGCAATAACATTAACAAGGTAGTTCTCATTATATGAAAGAATACCTCAAAGAAATTGGGTCTCACGATGATGTACATCACCGTGAAACCCCATTTCTTTGAGGCATTCTTTCATACAATGACCACTACCTTGTCAATGTGTTAATGCGGTATCATTGACAAGATAGCGCTCATTGTATGTAAAAACATCGCTGTGAGATGTTCATTCTTTGAGGTATATTTTTCATACAATGAGATCACATTGTATGAAAAACTTCCTTAGAAAAATGGGGTTTCAAGATGATGGATATCAAAATGAGACCCCATTTCTTTAAGGAATTTTTTTCGTACAATGAGATCATCTTGTATGAAAAAATCCCTCAAAGAAATGGGGTCTCACGATGATGGACACCTTGTCAATGCGTCAATATGTTACCATTGACAAGGTAGTGCTTGTTGTATGCAAAAATGCCTCAAATAAATGGGGTCTCACAGTGATGTACATCACCATCAAACCCCATTTCTGTGAGGCATTTTTTCATACAATGAGCACTAAGCTCACTACCTTTTCAATGTGTCAATGTGATAACATTGACAAGGTAGTGCTAAGCTCACTAATTTTTCAATGCGTCAATGCGATAGCATTGAAAAGGTAGTGCTTGTTATATGAAAAAATTCCTCAAAGAAATGGGGTTTCATGGTGATGTACATCACCGTGAGACCCCATTTCTTTGAGGAATTTTTTCATACAATGAGCACTACCTTGTGAATGTGTCAATGTAGGTAGCATTGACAATGTAGTACTCAGTGTATGAAAAAATGCCTCAAAGAAATGGGGTCTGATGGTGATGCTTGAAAAAAATCCTCAAAGAAATGGGGTCTCACGATGATGTACATCATCATGTGACCCCATTAATGGGGTCTCATGGTGATGTACATCACCATGTGACTCTATTTCTTTGAGGTATTGTACAT
>VDFB02000017.1:121524859-121578809 GCA_007258455.2 Sequoia sempervirens | reverse complement strand
ACCCTCTTTCTGGATGTCTTTTAACCTTTGGTTTCATTGGATTTATCATTTTAAGGTTTTGACATGTTGGTCTTGCTGGCTTTGACCTTGCCTTGAGGTTTGAATTGATTGAAATTAAGTTTTTAGCAAACTCTGGGTTTTCACCTGGTTCTGGGATTTTCCAGCTCTGGCAGATTTTCCCGGGCCCTGGTTCCTTGTCCGTTTCTGGCAGGATTCTCCGATTCCGGTTTTCTGCCTTACTTCGGGATTTTCTGGTCCTGGCAGATTTTTTCGGATTCTGCCAAAATCTCGATCTTCCTCATTTCCCCGGTTTCTACATTTCCGCAGAATCCGTGTTTCCACGCATTCTGGGATTTTCTGAAATTTCATTTGGGGCTCGGGTTTTCGGACTTGTCAGAAATGTCTTATCGCGCATTAATGGTTGAGGTACCTTTGCTCAGGCGGGTATAAGGGTGGATTTAGGGCATTTTCAGTGCCATTCTAACTTCATTGCTCCCTTGCTGATTGCTCTGGCGATTGAGATTTCTGTTTGAAGCTTTGAGAATCGATCTTAATTTGTTTGCGTGAGGATTGCTTGAGTGTCGGTGTCGGTGTTTTCATTGCTTGGACGTGTTTGCTGCGAAGGTCGCCTTTTCAAGC
Organism: Sequoia sempervirens; assembly: GCA_007258455.2. NCBI lineage: Eukaryota > Viridiplantae > Streptophyta > Pinopsida > Cupressales > Cupressaceae > Sequoia > Sequoia sempervirens. The sequence continues at coordinate 121,578,170 of VDFB02000017.1, read as the reverse complement.
TCGAATTTCTTCCGCTTCAACCCATGGTATGTAGTCATTGCCCTTCTGTTTTGCTTGTATGGTGATTGATGGTTTTGCGTTGGGTATTATTAGATTTGGGTCAGCCCTTGATTGATTTTGGTTTCATATTTATAGAGCCGGGGTTTGACCCGTTTTTAGTTATGGAACCCTATTTCCCTTGCCCTATGAGCTCTATTTATCCGTGAGGTTGCATATGTATCCTTTAGATGGAGTTTTGGGCTTGATTGCTGGTTCTTTTAGTGCGGAATCTGCCATATCATGCGAAGTTAGGGTTTTTTCTTCGGTGTTTGGGCCCAGAGTGAAGATTTCTTTTTGTTTGAGTGATTTTGTCCCTGTATCTTGTTGACTTCCCCATCTTGTGAAGATTTGAGTGCTTTAGGTAAATCCTTAGCTGATACTTTAGACCCTAAAGCTTGCTCTGGTTTTAATGGCGGAGATTTGATTATTCGATTTAGGGCACCATCGTTTTGATATGGGAATTTGTCCTTTGCAAGTTTCTGGGACTTTGGGGTCCTTTGCGCTCTGAATTTTGTTGATTGCCGTCGGTTCTGAGATCATTCAAGCTTAGGTGGGGAGGATCCCGTGGTCGTTTGAGTTTTGGGTAGCGTTTCGTAGTTTTTTTGGGTTTCTGAGGTAGTCACAGAATTTCCTCGCTGTCGGATTTTCCCGGTTTGGACTTATTCCGCAGACCAGGGTTATTTCTGGAACATTTTAGGTCCTCCACGAAAATCCGTTCCATCTGGATTTTTTCGGATTTCCTGTCTGATTGTGTCCTTTCAAATGTTTCGATGATAGGATTAATCGAACGGTTGTTTAATGCTTATTTCTTGTTGCCAATGAGTGAATTCAATGATTATCCTTTGTTTTTTCATCTGCACTAATGATTTATTTGACTAATGATGCTTTGGCAGCAGGAATCCGCCTAGGTCGGATTTCTTCAAAATTTTGCCCCGACGGTATTTTCCCGGTTTGCATGATTTTCCCGGACTATTTGATTTCTCCAGATCTCGAAGGATTAGCATTTGGCAATGGATTTTGATTGATTTATATGATTTGTGCTAACCTTTCAGATTGGAATATGAGCAATAATTGAATACTAATGACGATTTTTGGATATGCAGGCTGAATCAAGCAAGGCGGCTGCTAGGAAGTCCAAGGGTGGCACAGGGGCTTCATCCATCTCTGAGACTGAACGATTGAGACTAGACATGAAGAAACAGCTTCCTGAGAGCAAAGTGTCTTCTGTGTGGGTTGATGTATCAGATACTAATGTTGGTGCTTGGTAATATGAGGAGTTCAAACAGAGAATGGCCGAGAAGGATCAGTCAGCCTTGAGGCAAGGGATGATGAATTTTGGATTGGTACATGTGGCAGGGTTCCCTCTGGCAGTTCAGTGTTATGAATTAATTTTGGAATGTGCTAGACAGTATGATTTTGATACACAACGGGTGGTTAGCACCGAGGGAAGGGTCCTGGCTAACTTCAGTCCGGCCTCCATTGCACAGGCTTTCAGTATGCCAGATCTTCCTTCAGTGTGTGCCTTGAATATTGACACTGCCAGGACCTACTATGAGAATGAGTCAGTCAAGGCTCAGTAGATAATCAACTCGTGGCTAGAGAAGCCAAAATCCCATCATTCAAATTTGCCCAAACAGCTGCACAGGGTAAAATTCAGGTCAGATGTATATGATGCCATCACACTTCTGAGCAGGGTGGCCAGATTGAGAAGTGCAGGGGTATTGGAGAATTGGATGGTCCATGTGATCACCAAAATTAGTCAAGGGACCAATTATCACTGGGCAGGGCTAATCAGTGCTAAGATTGACAGACAGTTGAGGAATGTTTTGGAGGCAAAGAAATTCACTATGTCCTCATATGTAATGTATGTGTTGGCCATCTCCTACCCCTACAAAGGTCTGAATCTGAGGTGAACAATTGGACAGAATATAATTTATGAGGTTTACTCGGAGTTGCATCTGGGGCATAGGGATTACAGGAGGGAAAATGATGCATTCACAATGCATATCACCCGGACACTCCAGAATGCTGAGCACCTCAGATTATCCGATGGAGCTAAAGGACTAATCAAGAACTACGGAGCATGGTTCATCCAGTTCCCTACATTCACTTACCTCAGGATTGATGGATGCCCAGTTGCTCCTTACAGGTTGCCTCGGTATCCCACTGACCACATTATGCTACTGGAAGTTGTAAGACAGATCTGTGAATTTGATGCAGTGGTGAAGAGGGAGAAGCACAAGACAGGCTTCGGAGGAGACTTCCCTCTTGGGATTGGTGTGGGAGAGATGTGCCTGTCTATCCAATCAGCTCACACCGCAGGGGAGGAACTGGCAGCCTATGGATTCTCCTTCCATTTGAAAAGAATGAATTTTGATATAACTGGAGAGGTTCAGAAGAAAGCTACCCGGGAGTATAGGCACAAAGATGACTTGGAAGACTATTGGGTCAATATCAAAGATGACCTTGAGGCGAGGAAGAAAAGATATTCTAGGTTTCCTGTGGAGGCCATTAGGCAATATAATGTTAAGCTGATCCCGGATCAACTTGATGATGACGGAAACCTGGTTCAGGACCATGTCTATGAGGCCATAAAGGATAGGTCAGTCGGTGACATCGACTGGAATAAGGCTAAAGTGATAGAGTTAGAGGACATGATGGCTCCTGTCATGAAATTCACCCTTTCTTGGGTAAGGCATAAAATTTGGGAGTTGGAGAATGCAAAGGTAGCTTGCACCTTTGAACTGATGGGAAATCTCAACCCCATGTCGACTTCTAAAGAATCCGGGGAAGATGACCCCAAAGGGAAAATAGCAAAAACTTCACCATTCAAGATAAAAGTTAGAGGTCCCAAGGGAGCTGAGCCTGAAATGAAGAGGAAACCTAAAGGGAAGCGAAGGTGGAAGACCCTGACAATCAACAAGTCCTCTGATGAGGAGGAAACGGAGAAAGCTGAAGAGGAGGATGCTCCTCCATCGCCTAAGAAAACTAGAACAACAAGGACTGCCAAGAAGAAGGATCAAGTTGCTTCGGAGGATGAACCTCCAATTGTCGATGTGGAGAGTTCTGGAGGGGAGAAAACCAAAATCTACACAAGGAAATCAAGGACTCCCTCTCCCAAGGATGTTGCACAGCAGAGAGACTCTTCCCCAAAGCTACCAGTTGAAGAGCCACCAAAGTCTGTTTCTCCACCGCCAAGCGCACCTGAATCGGAGAATCTGGATGAGCATGAAACTAGCGGGGGGGTAGAGCAGTTCAAGGAAGGAACACTTTTCAGTGAGGTGGCTGAGCTTGAGGTAGAAACGGAAGAAAGACACACTTCTCCATTAGTGCAATATGAAGATTCCCTAGAGAGTGATAGAAGTCGCGGATCGCCAGAGCTGGAAGAAAGTATCCCTGCTAGAACTCCATCACCGGTGCTTCCAGAATTAGGACTTGAAGAGGCCGACCAAGGTGAACAGCTTCCAAAAAAAGAAGATGATAGGGCAACCGCAGAGGAAGAAAAGGTGACATAAGAACTAGGAGAAATAAGAGTAGAAGAATTCCGGACTGACCCTGTAGCCCCGGACTAGTTGGAGAAGGAACTTGCAGGGAGGAAGTAGGTGATTGTTGAAGATACTCCCTTAGACTGGGAGGAAATGCTATCTAAGATTGGTAAGGGAAAGAAGAAGAAGGTTGCAAAGGTCATCTCCCGGGTGGAAAGGGATGAAGCGAATAACCGGGTTGTCCATGTTGCCACTCCTGCCGCAGGTAAAATGAGAGATGATGTTATAGGCCAATATTATAATGTTTAGACCATTAACCTTGGGCCGGCCTCCCTGGAGCAGCATATTGAGGAATTTGAGGGGTCTAGTGCAGTCATTGTTGACAGATTAAAGAGAGAAACTCAGACCAAACGAGAGCTAAAGAGAGAAAATGAAAGATTAAGAAAATTCTTGGAAGAGGTAATGAGGCCTCTGTAGTTTCTCCACCCTTCTTCTTCTGCTACTTCGGGTTTTCTGCCTAAAGAAACAATCTCCGGGATTGAGAAATTGAAAGCTTCAGCCCAAGCTACAATAGATTGGCTGATGGATGTCTAGACCAAAGGGGATGATGCTATCAAGGAGATCTTATCTGTGGGAAAGGATGCGGTCCGGGCGGAGCAGCTGTTAGAGCATATCCTATCTCAGGATAAGGATGACATGGACCTCCTGTTGCAGAAATCGAAGGTTATCCTGGGACATGGCAAGGAGTAATTAGCTAAGGATGGAATCCTTGCTTCCTCCAAGTTGGATGAGTTGTGGGAATGGTTTGAGGCGCTGCAGATTAGGCAGAAGGCATTGAAGAAAATACAGAAACAAAGAAAGTCAATTGACAGTGAGCTTACTGCAGTCTATGATGGATGCATTGCCTTCTTTGAGGTAATGACAGGGAGGAAGAAAATAGCTCCTAAGTATCTGAGCTTGGATCAACTGAAGGAGTGGTGGCATGAAATTTATGCCCCGAATTCTGATGGAGCTGTCACCAGCCACTTGCTTGATGATGCAGCTACATACTTGGCGGTGATGGATAGATACATGGCCAGCAGGGAGGATTGGAACAAAATTGTTGAATGGTCCAATGAAGAAATAGATTCCATTAAATGCCGACTTAGGGTTTTGCCATTGCCACCTATTGCTGAGTTGGAGGGAATATTCTTGAAGGTCCAAGGGTCATCCGGGCAGAAGAAGGATAAAGGGAGTAGCAGTTAATGCTCATTTCAAGATTTGTGCTTCCCTATTACCATGGGGCATGCATTGGACCGGACTTCCTTGGCTGACTTGGATGATGGCATTTAATGTGTTCCTTAGTTCATTTCCTTGGCTGACTTGTTTTGGCAGTTTTTATTATTTTGTAAAAATGTTTGGCTGGGCCGACATGTTTTGGGGGGAATTTTCTATAAATAGGCATTCTTGCCTCGTTGTAAGAGTTAGACATTAGTTCTGGACATTAGCAAGACAGTAATAGAGCTTAGCAAGAGCAATAGTTAGAGTAGTTTGATTTTCTGGAAGCAAACATTATATTCAGAACAGTTGAAATTGTTGCAGAATTTTGGTGATTAATACAATTGAAGACATTGTGGTTATTCCTGGTGAAATCTTTTGTGTTATTTCATCTTGCATGGTTCCTTTGTTCTATCTTTTAAATTGCTTGAAGATTTAGGGTTTAGCATTCAGAAATATATTAGTTTCAGTTGGATAAATGATGTTTATGATTTCATATTTGGAATGTTTGTAGCTATCTCTGGTCTATACTCCCAGTAACTATCTGATTGTAGTAGGCTGGAAAAGTCAACCTGGACCGTATATTCAATGTGCTTAAGTTCGATTGTAGATACATTTCTATGATTTGAAAACCTGTATTCCTCAGAAGATTGCACCGTTCTTGTGAGATTGCATTGTGGGTTGAACAAGAACTGGTTATTTGAGATAGGTCCATTCTAGATATATGTCATTCGCATTGCTTGTCTTAGCAGTAGTTTAGATCTTATCATTCCTTGCATCCCTATCTTTTGATGTTTCTTTATTATTCGGTTAGATTTAGGATTTAAGATCATCATATTGTCAAACCTGATAAATTGAAAGATACAGTTTGCTTGTAGTAAGGTCCGATTGTGATTACCAGCATTTCACATTTTATCTTAGTTGTTTTATGCATTGTTATGACCTAACACCCGAGAGACCTTGGGGTGATTTTCAGTGATTTATTATTGAAAATTATCTTTCAAGAGAGATAGAATACTATTTTCTGTCTGAGTTGTTGCCGTGCAAAAAACACCATCAACAGATTGGCGCTAGAAGGAGGGCCTGAATGAGCACACTGGATCATTTCTTGAACGCCATCTCTCCAGAGAGATATAGGAGAAATACCAGATCTACCATAGGAGAGGAAGATTTAGAGGAGCTACAGTTCCCCACTAGGTCAAGGAGGACTAGAGAGAGGGGAGAATCATCATCACCCATCCCTTCACCCCCATCGTCCACATCTTCACATCCTGAGGTTGAAGCTATACCCATCCCTGAAGAGGTTCCTGTTCAACAGCCTCAGCCTGTCATTAACCAACCACAACCTCCACCCCCACTCTTACCAATGGCTTTCCTTGCCAATAATCCATCACCTTTGTTCTTCCAGGCTTACAATGTAATGCCCAAAAACCCTGAACATTTCTACTCTAAATTCCATGCAAATGATCCAAACAGAACTGCAGAAGAACACATAAGGATTTTCCAAACTTGCCTCAAAGACAGAGGGATTGTCCATGAAGATGTTGCCTGTAGGTTATTTCATTATTCACTAGGAGAAGAAGCCTTTTACTGGTATAACCATCTCCCTGCTGGCTCAATCCTTAATTGGAATGACCTTGAAAAGGCCTTTTTGTAGAAGTTCCGAATACCCATCAGTGCCAATGAGCTATACTTGAAATTCATCAAGGTCAAGAGAGAAGTTAATGAACCCATAGCCAGTTTCAATAATAGGTTCCATCGTGCGTTCACCAGATTACAAGACCCGTATGTTTTAGATGATGGTACTGCCCTGGGGGTCTATTTGACAAGGGCTCTATTTGAACACTCATGGATGCAATTGACTATGAAAAATTTCAAAATTTTATAGTTCTAACAGAACTAGAGGGAGAAACACTCACCAGAAGTGAATTCAAACACACTGAGCTCAACCCTTGTGGGAGCCCACTTAACCCACGTGCAGAAATGAGAAACACCCCATAGCTAAAGTTTTATCATGAAAAACCAGAGTACACAACTAGACAATGAGAAAATTAGAAATGGCACTAACATAGGCTCTAGTTGGGGGATGTATGCCCCTGGTGGGCATAGCAAGAATTTAGATAACTGGGAGAGCATACCAGAAAAGAAAGGACCAAAACCAACTAGGAACTGGTCTGGACAGAACCAGTAGACACAAACAAGAAAACCAAACGAAAAGCAAACCCTAAGCTACTGTTCATGGAAAAGAGATACCTCAGGAGAAGTACAACTTCAAGAACTGTCCATGAACTAGTAGTTCAAGAATCTCACCTGTCAGAGCCTGAAGAACATATGAATCTTCTCCCCATTTATCAGTGATCACAAACAGGCCTAACCAAATGGCATCAAACTTCCCATGCTTCCCTTTCTCTTCTAATCTGGCATTCCACAATAAGACTAAATCTCCCTTCTCAAAGTTCCTTGTTGATGTCCTTTTATCATATAGGTTTTTTACCTACATTTGCAACTTGGCATTTCTCCTTTGAGCATCCCTTCTAGTCTCATCCAGCTCTGTGAGAGCATCCATTCTCAATTGCATCTCATTGTCAACTTCATCATCATATTCCTGGATAAACTTGTACATCTCTATTAGGTTGTTTTGGGGCAACCTTGCATTTATGCCATAGACCAATTCAAATGGGGCACAACCAATTGCCTTCTTCACAGTCACCCTATCTGCCCAGATAGCCAATTTCAACTTAGAATCCCAATCTCTCTTATTCTGATCCAAGATTCTCTTGATGATCTTCATTAAGCTCTTGTTGCTTGACTCAGCTTGTCCATTTCCTTGTGGGTGATATGGTGATGAATAAGAAATTTGGATACCATATTTTTCACAAAACTCAGTATATTCTTCAGACCTGAAGCACATAGCATTGTCTGATACAATTCTTTCTGGGCATCCAAACCTTGTCAGTATATTGTTTATCAAAAAATCAATCACCACCTTGCTAGTTGCTTTCTTTGTTGGGATTGCTTCCACCCACTTAGTAAAATAATCAGTGGCTACTAATATCCAGGAGTGACCTTCACTAGATTTGCATGTTATTTCCCCTATAAAATCAATGCCCCAAATCTAAAATGGAGATTGCACAGTAACTGGTCTGAGGGGAAGGTTACCAGAAAATTTTAACTTACTAGAAAAACGCTGACAAGCATCACATGTCTTCACAAACTGATGTGCATCTTTAAATATAGTAGGCCACCAAAAACCAGCCCTCATCACCTTGTGTGCAGTTGTCTTGGCCATGTAATGTCCACCACAGACTCCACCATGCATCTCCCTTAGAAGTTCTATTGCCTGATTTTGATCAACGCATTTCAGCATGACTCCTCTACTTCTCCACCACAAATTTCCTTGTATGATAACATATCTGATAGCATGTAACTTCAATTTCCTCTTCTAATTTTCATTTAGGTCATCAGGGCACTTCATCCTCTGCAGATAATAGATCACATTCTTATACCACTCAGAATGTTCCATATCACATATGTTCGATCTGTTTTCCTCTTCCAATGAGTTTATTTGATTTGCTTCCAAATTGGTCAGGGCCATAAGCTTGGCCAATCCTTGTCCCTTCACCAACTTAGTGATTTGGACCTCAATGTTAAACTCTTGAATTCTATTAATCCATCTGCATCTCCTTCCTGACACTTCCTGCTGTGTGAAAATGTCTTTGACAGCTGCACTAGACACATACACAATTATGACAACTCCCATTAAGTAAGGCCTGAAATCTTTGACAACCTTGACTAGTGCATATGCTTGTTTCTCATTTATGTCATATTTCAATTCTACAACTTGTAAAGACTTACTGAAGAAGGCTATGGGCTGCTTGAAACCATTATCATTCTTCTGTAACAACACCCCTGCTATAGTGTGAAAAGAGGCAAACATGAACAACTGGAAAGGCTTTGAATAATCTAGTGTCTTCAACATAGGAGCATTTTTTTTTTGCTTCTTTAATGGCTTGAAAAGCCATTAAGGGATCTTCTGACAAGACTATCCTCTCATTCTTCTTCAGCATTTTGGAGATAGGTCTGTTGATTTCTGCAAAGTTAGTGACAAACCTTCTCAAGAAGTTTATTTGACCAAAGAAAGATTGTACTCCCTTAACATTCTTCAGTGGTTGGATCTTATCAATGGCTGCTATCCTTTCTGGATCAATTTTGATGCTATCTTTTGAGACAATGTGCCCCAGTAACTTGCCCTCCTTAACCCCAAAGGCACATTTCTTGGGATTAAGGGAAATACCATATTCCAACGCTCTGACAAAGATTTTCTCTAAGTGAGAGCAATGGTCCTCTTCTTTCTTGCTGTGAGCAGTCAAGTCATCTTGGTAAATAGCAAGGAATAGGTCTAAAAACTCAGCAAAGGCCACATCCATGGCTCTTTGAAAAGTAGCACCAGCATTAATTAGGCCAAAAGGCATTCTCACATAGACATAAGTTCCCTAGGGTGTGGTGAACGTTGTCTTGTACTGCTCTGATTCTTTCACCATGACTTGGTTGTAACCAGAGAATCCATCCATCATGGACATCAATTCACACCTAGTCACTTTCTGCAGCATAGCCTCCATGTTTGGGAGTGGATAGTTGTCTTTCAATGATGAAATATTTAAATTTTTGAAATCCACACACAACCTGAGATCACCATTCTTTTTTCTGATAGGAACCAGGTTTGACACCCATGATGAGTGCCTTATGGGCTTAATGATCCCCGCATCACTCAATTTTGTTAGTTCTTCCTGCATTTTGGATCTCAAGGTTGGATTGATGGGCCTCTATTTTTGCCTGAATGGTCTCACATCAGGTTTCAGGGGAATTTCATGCTAGAACAAGTCTTCCCTGTAAGCCTTCAAGTCATCATAAGACCAGGCAAACACATGCCTATATTTCCTCAATAGGGTAATCAGCATCTTCCTCACATGAGGCTTCATCTTTTTTCCTATGTAGACCTTCTTGGGTGCACTCTTAGTTCCTAGGTTGATTTCCTCTAGGTCCTCTCTATGGGTAGCTGCTTGTTTTGTGTTGGACTTATCTGGTCCTTCAAAGATTCTCTCCAATGCTACCAGCCCTTTTTGGATTTTGTTGCTCTTCAGTTGAATTACTTCATTCCCAAACAAGATCTCTCTACCATTTTCTTCTACTACATATGAGCCAAAATCAATCTCCTGATGTTCATATTCGTCAACACAGTGCAGGAATCTCAAGATATCATTTTCATCTTGAGACACCTGCCAATTGCAGATATTATCAGGCACTGTAGGCCTAGTTTGTACCTCAATGCTAGAAATGCCATTAAAGGTCACTTCATCCAGTTTAACAGCAATATTGGCCAATAAGTCAGCCTTGGCATTTTTCCCTCTTTCTATCCAATCTATGACAAAGGCATCAAATGCCTCAATGGTATCCCAAACTTCATTCCTATATTGCCTCAAGCACCTGTCTTTAGTGACAAATCTAGATTTGACTTGAGAAAAAATCAGCTCTGAGTTACCGAATACCCTTAAGAGTTTTATCCCATGCTTAGAGGCAATTTTTAGGCCAAGCAACAAGGCTTCATATTCAGCTATATTGTTTGTACATGCAAATTGGAGTAGAAAGGAATACTTAAAAGTCTTACCTTGTGGTGATACCAGCAAGACACCAGCACTTGAGCCATCCTTGGAGCAAGCTCCATCAAAGTACATGGTCCATACTGACTCTTCTAAGGTAGTCTGCATGACTTCTTTGACTATTGGTACTAACTTGCTCTCTCCATCCTCTTGTTCTGCTTCCTCTACTCGAAAGGTATCCATATCAGTGTCAACAAAGTTGATGAGTGGAGGTTCTTCTGTTTTATCAGCAAATTCAATCATATGCTTGCACCTTGACTCTTGGGAAATCTTAACATTCTTCTGATCAATTAAGAATGTAGCAAATGATAAGTCACATTGTATACTTCCTCCCATAGAAGCACACCATTTCCTTGAGAGTAGCATTCCATATGCTGGAGGGATGTCAGCTACTATGACACTCATGACAAGTTCCTTCTCAGGGCAAGCTGCCAGTCTATATGATACTTCATTTATGATTCCAATCACAGGGATCTCCCCTGAGTCCATAGCATAGCATTTTCCATAAGTGTTATCCACCTTTAAGCCCCTTTCCTCAATGATTTTGACAGGCATCACATTATTTGAGGCCCCTGAATCAATCATACAATTTCTGAGCAAGTTTCCATTGATAATCAGGCTCAGAAAGAAGGGGTTGACTAGATCAGGGTTAGCAGTGATTGTAGTTCCTAGATAGACTTCAAGATTCCCATCTGCGTTCAGTCGAGCTGCATCATCCTTCACCTGGCCTGCACTTGTTTCAGGTATTTGAGCTTCCATTTTAGGTTGATTGTTTCCAGCAATACTCTTGATGACTGCCATTGTTTTATGCTTATGGTCATCAATCCTCATCATCTCAAGAAGTGGGAATGTGACCCTTATCTGAGATAGGACCTGAAACATGTCGACTGGTGCATAATTTGGAATCTCTGGGAATATAACTTCATGAGTAGTCAGTGCATCTATTTTCTCACCATCACTTTGATTTGTAGGCCTCAATTCTTTCATCCTTGTATCTGATGAAGTAGCTCCATAGGTTATCTTAGTTTTTTCATTCTTTTTAGCCCAAATTCTTGACTCTTTGACTTCCTTGGCCTTGGTGCTAGTTTTTGTGTTTTCAGCTCTAGTCCCTTTAGGATCAGTATCATTTTCTTTGATGAATATTCCCCCTTGGTGACCTGGATTAGCCTTTACCACCCTATTTCTGAGGTGAATATCATTTCTAGCCTGAGCTCTGGCAGCCAATGCAACTGCATACCTTTCTATCTCTTCATTAGAAGGTCTCCTCAAAGAAATGCCACAGGTTTCAAGGTTGTACGCAATAAACTGATCATCTCCTTCTCCATCAGAAAATATTTGCTGCTGACAAAGAAGACCTTCTTGTCTTTGCATATCTTCCTCATAACTGCCTTGGTTTTCTTCCACTGCCTTGGCTGCAACAGCACACTAATGTGAGGAGTGTGGCATTTCACAGGCATCACACCATGGAAAATCATCTGCCATGTTTGAGGTATTCTTTTGTAATGGATCAGGCACTCCATGGAAGTTCCTCTGATTATTTTGGATAGGCCTCCTATTATTCTAGTTAGTGTGATATGGATAGTCTTGTAGCCTTGGGGGCCTTTCATTTCTCTGAAAATTGAGGCTTTTCAGACTTTGCTTGCTTCTGTAGTAGGTTCAAAACTTGATCCCATTTGTCATTTGGTGCTGCATCTTTGACCCCTTTCTCATTTGAAGGCTTAGAAGCTTTGGTAAGCCTAGGATCATCTCTCCTACCCATCTTACTAGATGCTCTTCTATTATTTTCAATGTTTACAGCCATCTTGTAAGCCTCTTGTAGGGATTGTGGATCTTTATCTCTTAGCAAGTAGCACATCTTGGTGTCATATGCATTACAGTAAGTCACCAAACATGCTCTTTCATTAGGTTGGAGAGAAACATGGACCTTAGCCATTGCTTTCTTGAATCTTGCATTAAATTCAGTAGCCATTTCATTATGCCCCTTTGTGATGTTATTAAAATCATGCAGCCTGAACCTTGGATCAGTCTGGTCTCCATACTGTTCTCTAAAAATTCTGAAGAAAGAATTCTTAGAATCAATGCTTAAATCAGGCAGACTTCTGTACCAGTCTCTTGCATCTTCTATAAGAGACTGCATGAAGTATGTCATGGCTACATCCTCATCCCATAGCTCAAATTCTTCTAAAAAACTTTGAAAAGCTTTAAGGTGATCCTCACCATTGATAGTATTATTTCCTGCAAACTTTGGCACATATTTCCTAGCATTATCAGGTACAGGGTTTGGGTAACCAGGGATATTATCAAAACATAATTTCCTGTATCTGTCAGTATGTGTCACTCCTCTTCCCACAGGTCTTCTTTCTTCACCTTGAGTATCACTGTCTCTTTGTCTTTCATTTTGATGACCTGACTGCTGACCTCGAGGCTCTTGTAGATCAACAAAATGGACAACCTTTTCATGACCTCTAGGGGGTGGAAGGGAACTGGAAGGATTATCCTTGGGTGATCTTCTATCACCATTATTAGGGTTTGAATAAATAGATCGACCGCATGTGTTATGATCATCAGGGGCAGGGTCCTTCAAAGTAGATTCTAGAAAACTAAGCTTCCTTTTCATCTCTTTGTTTGCTGCAAGCAACTCCATCTCCCTTGTTTTTCTCTCCAACTCCTCATTTTCTCTCATTAGCTTATCAAAAAGTGAGGCAGTGTTATTTTGATCTGTGTTCTTCTCAGCACCTCCTTCATTTATCCTTACTCCTTCATTTCCTTTCTTTTCCTACATAGGACGCTTACCTTTGTCCACATTTTGAGGCTATTTACTGGTATTCCTAGGAAGAGGAACAACATGTTCCTCAACCCTATGACTTTGAGGTTTATTTGTGATCTTATTAACCAGGGGGTTAGAGAGGATCCTTCCTGAAGTTTCTTGCAATACCAGGGTATCCTCCTCATTTTGTTGGGCTTCCAATCTATCCATGGCTTCCATCTCTCTAACTCTTCTACGTAGCTCATCCCTCTTATCCATAGCATCTCTTATATTTTTCTCTTTTGCTACTTCTCTCTATTTCCTATTCTCATTTAGTGCAGCAATTTTCTGATTAAGTCTTTGTATATCATCAGAGATCTCATCCTCATCAGGTACTGTAGACTCTCTATCAGAAGCTGTACTAGCAGTTTGGTATAGATGCGGGTTGTGGTAATAGTCATCCCCAGTGGATGAATCATTTGGGACAAAGGTAGCCCTAAGAGGTGTGGGAGTGGGGAATTCTATAGTTCTAGCATGTTGGGTATTCCTATTATTCCTTTGGAATCTACCCCCTCCCCTTTGTTGCATGGGATTTTGGCCATGATCTGTTGGACTTTCATTTATAACATTTTTCATATGCACTTCCCCCCTCTCATTGGATACATTATCATCTAAATCTATCAAATCTCTTTCACTTTGTGAACCGAAATGAGAAGAAACTTGATGTTCAAGGGTGGGATGCGGTGTAGACATACCTTTTTGTGCTGGTTTTTCCTTCACCCATTTGCCTTTGTTTCTAGGCAACTCTCCTTCCAGCTCCTGCTCTGGATGGTTTCTATAATAACCTCATGTTCTCCTCATTTGAACTAGGATTCCTTCAGCCCTCTTGACTCTCTTTGAATTTATGCTCTGAACTTCTTCTATATCTTTAAATATTTGTTGCACTAGTACAAAGACTTCAGAGCCGCCACCCAAGCTTCTTGGGATAGATTATTAGACAACACAACTTTCAGAGCTTGGTAACTATAACTTGACAAGAATAAGACTAGGAATCACTTAGGAATATAAACACAAAGGTAGATACATAAGCTATACTCAACCAATGTTCTCAAATTACCGACTCTATCAACAAACTATGGGATAAAACACCTTCAAGATTCTATTCAATATGAAAAATAGTTCCCCAGCAGAGTCGCCAACTTGTTGGTTTTTTTCACAACTAACCAACAGGTCTAAGCAAGCACCTATGAGCTTGCCACACTCAATGCTTGTATGCTTGCTAGATAGGTGGCCAACTAATGAGATGCAATACCTAGTTATTGCATTCTCCTTCACTTCGGGCTCTGCAAGACCTAGGAGGGTGTTCCTTAAGCACACTATGAGATTTCTTGTAAGCAACCAGTGCATACTCTTACAAGACTTCAAAATAAAACTAAGCAGATGCATTCTCGGGCATGGTTAAAGTGTACACACTCATCCAAGAGATGGAAAATCATTGGATAAGAAAGATAAATTAACAGAGAATGAAACTCAACACAAATATCATTCATGAAACAAGAAACATTAACTTGAATGAATGTTCTTAAGCAAGATAACTAAAACCCTAAAGACAAATAGCATATATCAGATCATTGCCAATATCCATTGGGCTAGGAGTCAAGACAATCTGCAAACAGAAGGAATGATTACTTGGACAAATAAAGCCTATGTGAAACTAACCTTATTAATCCCACATCTAGTGATCAAATCCTAAAGACTACTTATCAAATCCTTCAATCATACATATAAATTTCTAAGATGATGAAAGCAATTTAACCTATTCCTTGAACATGAGCTATTATCAAAATAGATAATGCAAGAAAGTATTACAAAGGCTAATGGAATGATCCTTGATCAATTTCATTAACAATTCAAATGTACAATCCAAAGGAGAGACTCAAAGGCCTAAACAAATACATTCAAGTTCTGGTATGCATCCAAGAACCTTACAATTTATAGATTGTAACCCTAGACCTCAAAATCTGGTAAAAACCTGACTCTGTGACTTAGTGCTCTTTTAGTTCTGATTTCAGTATCTAGCCGAAGACCTTTACAAATGATTCAGACATTCCTTTTAAACAGTCCAGGGATCGCCATCCAACTCAGAGCCACATCAACACGCCACGTCAGACTCCAACTGCATTGTGACCAATCAAAACACTCGCTGTGACCTTCAACAACTTCTCAGGTCTTGTAAATGCCACTGGTCGGGTTGTTGTAGGAAATACATTCCTGCACGAATGAAGCCAGGCAATCAATGTCAAATCCACTGCTGAATCTGAGCGTCTAGACTTGAGCCATGTCATCCTTGTCCTAGAGCCGTCACCATGAATGTTGGTTCAGTGGATCCAGCGACCCTCTCATCTGCCACCATGAATGCTCCAAGTCTTCACGTGCGAACATAACAGAAACCCTAAAACACGTGAAATTGAATCTGGGCCGTCGATCGACAGTGATCAGGTGGTTGTCTTTTAAATATCAATAGTCATTGAAGCAGGCAACCACCGTCGACAAGACATAAAGAGGTCGAGGAGACCACAGGCCAAAAATCATATGTTGCATCGAACGCTCAACATAGTTGGCAAGAGTTGGCTAGGTCGGCCAGACATCATGGCGAAGATACCGCGGCCGAAGGGAGTCACACTGAAGGGTTAACATAATCGGCGAGACAAGCCAAGGTCGGAGAGACATCTCCCCGACATAATGAACACAAGCCGATGGGAGGGGGTCTCGAGAAGACATCCCGAAGTCGAGAAGACATCACCCTGAAGAAAATAACTCTCACCGACGAGCCTTTGAAACAAACCCCTTATGAGATATCGCTATGACTTTATGTTTCTTTTGCCGATGCAACCTTCTCCCTTGTGAATGTCGCTATAGCCTGAGTTCATCGGTGAGACGTCATATAGATCGTGGAATTATACCATAAACCCACCTCATTCTTTATATGTTGCCGAGACTTATGACCTTCTATATCAATGCCCCTGCATTCACTCATCGATGCCCCTGCATTCACTCATTGTCGTTGTAGCTTATTGCTCTCGGGGAGACCCTTTGTAGATATCACATTGCTTTGCCGAAAACTTTGAGCCATAATGTATCGCCAAGACACCGCCATCCCTACACCAAAAAAACTCTCATGTCATTATAGCATTCAACCTTCAGCGAGACGTTATGTAGAGAATGCCTTGCTTCACTGAAAATCATCTGAGGTCATTCACATTCGCCAAGACAAAATGGGTCTCTCGCCGACAGAGTCCACCTATCGCCATAACATGAAAACCTCGATGAGACACTATGTAGAGTGAAAAGTTATGCCGAAACAACCGAGCATGTTAGGTCACCGAGAGAAGAGAGAACTCCTGCCGAGTGCCACTTTAAATCATGTAGGCAAGACCCGACCCCTTCGCCAAGACCTCCCGCCGCAATACAAAACATATGCCGATAGAATACAAAATGCACCTATTGCCGAGACATCAGAAACTCAGCAAGACGCTAGCCCGATAGCCAGAAGATATGCCGATAATGGTTCCCCCCGTCGCCACAACAAGAGGAATGTCTTGCCAACAACCTGCAATAAAGAATAGTGGAACATACACAGGTCGGGGAGACAATTGGGTACCTATGCCGACATGAACCAGAATGAAAAATATGCATGACACAATGGATTCAAATGGATCACATGACAGAATATGAGCGAGGCAATATGAGGAAGGGACAATATGCTATTGACAAGGGCTCAATTTGAACACTCATGGATGCAATTGACTATGAAAAATTTCAAAATTTTATAGTTCTAACAGAACCAGAGGGAGAAACACCCACCATAAGTGAATTCAAACACGCTGAGCTCAACCCTTGTGGGAGCCCACTTAACCCACGTGCGGAAATTAGAAACACCCCATAGCTAAAGTTTTATCATAAAAACCAGAGTACACAACTAGACAATGAGAAAACCAGAAATGGCACTAACATAGAGTGTGATCAACATGTTGAGCATGATCAGGCTAGAGAAGCTCAGGAACATGATGTGGCCCCATCAGGTAAAGAGGACCACTCTAAAGTTCTTTTAAACATATTTAATTGCAATTGGTGTATTAATTAATGTAACCTTTCATGTTTCAACTTTAGAGTATGTAGAGTGTGATCAATGTGTTGAGCATGATCAAGCTAGAGAAGATTAGGAACATGATGTGGCCCCATCAGGTAAAGAGGACCACTCTCATGTTCTTTTAAACATATTTAATTTCAATTGGTGTATTAAGTAATGTAACCTTGTGTGTTTCAACTATAGATCAGGATTTAGAGGGTGTTCAACATGTTGAGCATGAGTCTATAATAGAAGTTCATGAACATGATGTGGACCCATCAAGTAAAGAGAACCACTCTAATGTTCTTTTAATTAATGAGATACTTGTAACAATAATAATAAAACATATCAGTTTAACATTTCTTTATTATTGCAGCAGACCCCCCCTTGCAGTGGCGTCCACATCATGAGCAGATGACTAGGCGTACATTAAGATCATGAGTAGAGGTCAGAACAACTAAAGAGGGGATAGATGATTTAGAAAATGATACTCCACTTCAGATTTTTTTAGCTTTAAAAAAGAAACCAAAAAAAAGCAATTGTAATCATATCATGACAACCATATTTTTGATAATATGTAAAAACTGAAAGAATGAATATTATATGTTAATGAATGAATGTGAATATGTTAATTAATGAATGTTATATGTTAATGAATGAATGTTATATGTTATTAATGGATGAATGAATGTTATATGTTATTAATGGATGAATGAATGAATGTTATATGTTATTAATGGATGAATGAATGAATGTTATATGTTATTAATGGATGAATGAATGATTAATGTTATATGATTGGGTATGGGGAATTGAGAGTGATGTGAGGGGGGGGAGGGGCCAAATGAGCTTCCACCATCACGTGGTTGGCCCTATTAAGTAGAGAATATTAAACTATTCTCAAAACAAGGAGAAGCTCAATAAGGTAATGCACTTTTCAATATAAGAAATGCATCGCTTGAAGCATCAAACCAATATGCAAAGATGAAAGAAAGTGCTAACTTTTCACTATGGTGGCAGAAAAATGATTCTTTATACCTTGAATCCATGCCCTACATCATAATTTAAAGTTGTTTCCATTCCAATGTTCTGAGTTTAGTTTGTTTGTATGGCTTTGTATGAATACCACATTGTGTTGTGTGTGGATTTGGTTTCAAAGCTCTGTTTCTTCTATTTTTAGTGGTGACATAACTCTAAAATTTGACTTTTGTGCATAACAAGTTAGTGGAAAAATTGACAACTCTTAAGGGTTTAGAGGCTCGATTGAGATAAATACATGGATATTTGGATCTTGTTGTTGATGGGAGGCTTCCACTTAACCATGAAATTTTGTACCATTTGCAGGTATGCAAAAGTTTCTCTACTTGCATTCATTCTTGATCATAAATGTTGTAAATGATATTAATGCTTCAAACTTAAGATTCATTTCATTTTTATAATGATCAAAATGTTATACTTTGTTATACATTCAAGCATTCTCTTGCCCCCTACCCTTTTCTCTCTCCCCCCTCCTTTTAAGAATTTTCTTTGTCATAAAAGATTCACATTTTGTCTCATTTACACAACATTTATCTGAAGCCCTAGGAGTGAATAAAGATATGTAAAATATGATGGATTGTGTCTAAACAACAACTTTCCATCTTATAGCTAATTAAATCCTTAATATTTTAATAGTTTAGAGCTCAAATAATGCTTGTATATGCATGTGTAGCAATAAGGGAGCCTATGTGAAGATTGAAATTTAAAACATCACTTTGGTATTTTTCCTTAGGCAGTAAAATGATATTTTGAGTAATACAAACCTACACACACATTGATATTTTTTGGAATTGCATTGAAGAATTTTTTTTTCTCTTATACCTACCCTCAGCTAGACATGGAGGTATATAATATTGGTTTCTGGGTTTATTCTGTAAGTAGTTAATTTCACAGAGGAAGACTAAAATCTTCTTAATGTCCTTGTTCAGGTGTGAAAGCATATGAATCACTTGTTGAAGGCACCATTTTGTATTCATCCAAAAACTAGTTTGTTCTTTTTTTTATGTTTCTTGCATGTGTTTTTTTTAGGCTCTAGAGATGTAGCTTGGCTCTTTCCTTTGCACTTTTCATCTATTTTAATGATTACAGTAGATTGTCCTCATAATTTTTCATGTAGATCTATTTGTAACCTTATTTTCTACCAATCAATTTGCAAACCAATCACATATTAAGGACCATTTCACTAACTTGTAGTCATCCATTACTTCATATGTTGCAGGTTGTGTGTGTGCCAATAAATCCTGATGATTGAGAACTTTAATCCTACAAGTGTACCCAATCTTTCTCAATTAAAAGTCTTACCTTATTTTATAGTACTTTAAATGGTTAATTGAAGGTGCTTCTTTAGATCTGAGATAGTTGAACCCTAGATTAAAATATGGTATTAGATGGGCAGTATAATGATAAAACTGAGGTCCATTGAACATAAATTACGAACATAATTTATTGGATGATGAATAGTGTTACAATTATAATTATTTCTCCTTTACCTACCTCTGCATTAATGAAAAAGATAGCAAATATTGGAAGATCATTACATGTCTCATGTATGTGTTAGTATTTTAATTTTGTTTAAGTTGTTCAAGAGCTTGATTAGGTCAAGAATATGTTCTACAAGCTCTGTTCTCTTGACACTAAACATTTTCCCTACACATTTTCTCTTCAATCCATACATTTCTTAACTCCTTCCCATGTTAGCCCTTGGTTTTTCTCAAGTGTAATGCTTTTTCTATGCATCTTGCAGTCTGTATGTATGATAAGCCATCTCTTATGAAGCATGGATAACCTTTCATGGAATTGTTGTTGTAATTAGACAATTTCCATTGTGAGAATAATCATTTAATTTGTATGGAAGTAAGTCTTTTTCATATTATTTGACTTGGTATTGTAAACTTGTCTTTGCAAGATTCTCGAGGGCGGAATAGCAGAACTGTGATGATAGGTAGAGTTGTACAACACCATAAATCATTTGGCATTATCAATATATTGTGTATAGAATACTTTGTGCAAGTAAAATGGAATGTGTAATGATAATTGGTCTTGAATTCAAATCTAAATATAAGTACATTATACACAAGAAGATGGTATCTATTCTATGGTTTAAAGAACCCCAAAATAAGAAAATTAATAGGTTCCATTCATTTACTTGCTCTTAGACACTTGTTTAATCGGCGAGACCCTCAGAATGTCTTGTTGATAAACAACAGTGTTCAAAACTCCTGAAGAGGTCAAATCGGTGTGACATTGGATCTGTCTTGCAACGGAAGTCATCGACAAGACATGGACTATTGGAGTGAGTTTTCTATCCTATGCTGATGATTAATTTCTCACCGATGGGTTGGCTTCGGTGGTCATCACCAAGAGTCTCCACGATGGTACATTTCAACGAATATTTTTTTTTTAAAAATGCATTGTTTCGTCGCAATTTCGACGAAGGCCACCGACGAATCACCGAAAAAGTCCAACGAAGTTTCTATAGCTACGACGAAAGCTTCGTCGTAACTCCTTTCCCATTTTTTCAAAATGGCGACGAACTTCTAGTGTTGTTTCGACGCTTCGTAAGAGCCATTGCAATTGCATTTTGGTTGTAATTCATTAGTGGATACACAAAGTTTTCATCAATATTCTGACAAAAATTTGAATCATTTTATGATGCCAACGACCAACGAATCTGCACCGTTATTTTGATGTTTAATTTGTCGTTGGAATTTTGACAAAAAAATAGCGACAAATTTTTTTCGTCAATTCATCGATTTTCTGACAAATGTTTGTCGAATGACCAATGAACGTTCATCAGAAACTAGAGTCAAATTCAGTAGTGGGGTAACAGAGGTAACCCCAAACCAATAGGTGATGTGGATGTTGGTGTAAAAGTGAGTGGCATACTTCCTTGGGGAAATGATGAAGATGAAGGGTCAAAGATGCCCCTAGTCCAAATAAGTCACCTTCTCCTTGCGAGGTCATAGGGAGAGAGGTTTGAGGTGTTAAGTGAAATGATGATGATGGGTCATTGGGATCATGAAAGGTGAGGGGGACATATGAATGTAATGTATTTTTGGGGACAAGTTGCCCCAAGATAGTGCTTGCGTCCAAATCTTGATTACTCACAAGGGGGTGTTTTTGTAGTGCATTGAGAAATGCACTCCCTTTGTTAACAATGGGTTGAGTTGGAGCAATGGATGATGTGATTTGGGGGATGGGTTGAGTGATGCTTTGGAATGGAGGTGTGGATGAAATTGGGGGAATGATCCCAAGAGGTTGTTCCACAATGGTGCTCTCATCGTAATCGGAAGGGAGTTTAGCCCCTTGTTTTTCTAATTCAAGCATATATTGTGAGGGATGGAGCTTCATCATGATATTGACAATCCTATGATTTTTGGGATTTTGACCCATTTTGATGATCTCATCTTGTGTCATCCCAAAGGAATTATTGGTGATATCCTCTACTTGACCTTCCTCTTGAGGATTTTGTGATGATGAAGGAAGATTAGCTAGGGGATTGCTTGATCCAACGAGATTCATTTTAGAATTGGTTTGGCTTAGGTCACTTGAAGTTGATGTTTCTTTGTTGGTCTCCATGTTCTTGTGTTGTAATCTTGTTTGAACCATAAAATAAGGCTCAAAAGAAAAGATCTAGGATGATTAAGGATCAAAGGTGTGATGGTAAAATGTGTGAAAGGTGGATGATATGGATAATTAAACTCTTAGAAGATCTTGAGGGGGATACTAGACTCTTGGGACTTTCTTTTTTGGATTCTTGGATTTTGATCTTGACTTTGGTTTTGGATTGCCTTGATTTTTGGAATAATGAACAAATAGCTCCCAAGATGTTGGATGTTATCTATGGGATAAACCTGTTCACAAGATGATAATTTGACTAAATGAACAAATAGCTCCCAAGATGTTGGATGTTATCTATGGGATAAACCTGTTCACAAGATGATAATTTGACTAAGTGTAGGGAGAAGGATGCATCTATCTACACATACTTAGCCAAAAAAAATGATTTGATGTTAATTTAAGGATTTTGGTTCAAGGATTTTGATCCATGGATTTTCCAAAAAATATAGCAAAAGGGATGGTTCAATATTTTCAAGAGTTGTTGGTGAAAGGATTTTGATTGATGTTTGAAACATGGATGAAGGTTTACTTTGATCCTATGTGTACCTAAAAAGACTCTTGTTTACAAGACCTTAGTTTTGAAGAACACGCTTTACTCTAAACAAGATGCTCAAATTGTTGAAAAATTCTCGAATTTTGACAATAATAAAATGAGTACAAATTGGGATTGTTTCTTGAATTTCTTCTATAAAAGTTGAAAAGTAATCTTTGTTTAAATTTGTAGAGCGTTGAGAGATGCTTTTGATGATCTTTCAGACTAAGATCTTTTGACTTTGGTTTTCGTATTTTGATTTTGCGTGAAATCATTTGAGACACGTGTGGGGTTCAGTCATTCTTAGCTTTGCTTAATGACTTCTTTTTACCACAAACAATTTTTTGATTAGGTTTTCAAACTAAATGTCCAATGTCTTAACTTCTTATCATCCCACAAAGTACATTATGTGGAACTTCAATGAAATAAAGGAAAAAGTTACCTATTGTTGAATTTAGCAAGAAATTTGAGATATAAATCCAAATGTTTAGAAACCTCTAGGGATAAAATCCCTAGGGCAAGCAATAACACTTGAATTTTGTCAAAGATATTTGCTTCCTAAAGGGTTTGGAATTTGATGACAATGTTGAATGTTTGTTTTCCCATTGTTTATGATCAAGCAAAGTTTTTGTTTCCAAGAACATGCACAACCCTTATGGATATGAAAGACAATATTTGTTGAATCCCCACTTGGACAAGTCTAGCTATGCCTACTTTTAGCGAATGGTTAGATGCTTGACCACACAGGATCCCCCTTATAGTGCACTCACTTCCTAGGTCAGCCAAGCATCAGTACCCATGAATGTCCCATGGCATACTTTCTATTTCTACTAAAATTCATAAATTTGTGGGGCGGCTTTAGATCGATTGTTCTTGCACCAACAAATAGATCAAGGATTTTTTCCTTTTCTAAACAAGGGTTTTAATGTGGGAATTTCATTCATGGGGGACCATCCATGTGGGGAGAGACCATTGCTTCCCTTCTCGTCAAAATAATCCTCACGATACTTTCCTTTCCTCAAGTACCCACACTTATATATCGGTTGGAAGTCACTTGGTTTTAGCATGTTTCTGGTTGGGTCGTTCCCTTGGGTGATTACTTTTTCCCACAAGGAAGGCCCTCTAAGATAACACAAAAGTGAGCAAACACATCCATAGTTCAATCAATCTTTGTTGAGAAACAAAGAGAGAACACACGCGATATGTTCCACTCACACTCACAATATTTTCCAATTTTTAATCCCAAATGAAATATGGAGGCAATCACTTATGCAACTTAATGTCACCAGAAACCTTTTGATTCTCAAGATCATCATGAGGCGCGAGAGAAGCGAATACATCTTTTGATAATATTATTTTGAGTAAGTGATTACAAAACAAAGAAACACATGTTCATTTTAAATCCTCAAAGCAATGATTTGATTCATTTTAAAGCACCAAAACAAAAGATGAAAGTTGTTTGTTCAATTGTTAACCTTAAACCAAATCTAGCAAATTTGTCTAAAGTTCTTTTTAACCTTGTGTCTTGTTCGTTTAAATCCCAAATTGAAAATTAGTGAGTCCTAGAAGCTTGAAGAGGTAAAATCCTTAAGTTTGGGATTACTTCCAAAAGTGTCTAAAGACACTTGATACTATGGACAAATAATGTTATACGTCAAATTTCCTCTTTGCTCCTTCCTTTCTCCCACCTAAAAACTAATTAATTCAAGAAAATAGAGGCAGAAAACCAGTTAGTAATTCCAAATGATCAAAAGCAAAAAAGCACATGTCAAAAAAAAAAAAAAATTTGAATTTTTACTCCACCCCAGCGACGCAACCCGCATATGCGTCACTATTTGAACAAGTCAACGGCATTGTATAGTGTCACTATGTATGCAAGTAGTGCTCTACAGCAGGACAAAGAGTGTAATAGCAACATAGTTTTGATCAGCGACATTGTTTGAAATTTGAAAAATCCCGCGCTTGAGAATTGAACTAGCACCATAGTTTAGAATTTCAAATTTTTGGGCGGGAAGGTTGCAGCGGTGGAGTTTGGAGTTTGAAGCATCATTTTATGGCACTGCTGGGCTGATAGTCGCATTGTATGACGTCACTAGACTGATAGCAGCGTAGTTTCCTATAGACACCAAAAAATAGAAAAAAGTATGAAATTTTGTTTAAAAACGTGATTAGAACTTGAGATCTGCCCTCCTTCTAGCGCCAAATGTAGAACCCCAATCCTAAACCTACACAAACACAAGAAACAAACACAATATTAGATCAAATGCAAGTAAGAATCAAGATTCCCCATGAAATTCATCTACCATGCTCAAGAAAGGAAAGAAATTGAAGAAAAAAGCAAAGAAAGTGATTGAAATCCTACTTGAACAAGCAAACCCTCAATCCCATGGAGGAATTGGTGCCAATTTTATGTGAAAAATATGCCCTTTCCTAACTCCTATGCAAGCTTGATGAAGATTTGATGATGGTTGAAGCTCCTTGATGAAATTTTGGCATAACCTTGCTATGAAACCATGAAAATGATGAACACTTGATATGAAATGGATAAAATTAGCTCTCAATGTGAAGAGAGTAACCTTGCTCTAAGTTGTGGATCCAAAATAAAAAGGAAAGCCTTCTATTTATAGAAATACAAGATGGAGGAATGAGCAAAATGGAGCAATGTGGAATCATACAACATCCAATGGGTAAGTGCCACTCATCAAGATGTGAATGGAGGAAGCTTGAGCACATTTTGATGAATGTGCACAATAAATGTTATTAGGTGGAATTTCAAATTTGTGAAATGACTTGTTGGAGGGAGGAAAGAATGAATTAAATGCCACTTGCCTCAATGCACAAGGACATGTAAGAGGGAATAAATGTCTTGTTGGAAGGACAAATCCACTTGGAGAGATTTTCAAACTTGAAGGAATATTCCCCTAAGATGCCATGTTGAGAGAAAATAGGGATTTAATAAATTAATTAAATATATTTTCATGTGCAAGTGGCAATATCTAGAGGATTTGGATGATTAGGATTAAATTAATCAGGATTTGATTAATTTAATGAGGGATTAGTTGATGTGACCATTTGATTTAGATTTATGGGTTGATTTAAATCAAAGTTGAGAAGAATATGATTTAGATTTAATTAAATAAAGGATTTTGATTTATTTAATTAAAGAGGGGTGGTGTTAGATTACATTAAACAAGGTTTAATTTATTTAATTGAATGAGATGACTTTAGAGATTTAATCAAATAAAATGAATTATTTAATTAAATAGACTGTTAAGGAGGGTTAATCAAATAACATTGATTTATTTAATTAACAAGAGAGAATGACTTAATCAGATAAATGATGATTTATTTAATTAAGGGGTGAAGAGTGATGATTATCTAAGAAGATGATTTAGGATGAAACGATGTTAGTAACCAGGATCAAGTGTGTCAATATATTTTCCATGTCTACACACCCTTTCCTTAGAAAGTTACAAGTATAACAAGTAACTTATGCTAAGACAAGGATTCTTGTCTCAACTCAAGGGATCCAAATGGTGAGTGTAAGAATATTTAGGGTATGATACACATCCCCTACACTAAAAATGCCACCAAAAATCAATCAAAAGGGTGGCCTCTAACTAATTTGTCTTTTCGTCACAACTTGGGGACATACCTCCCAGCAAGTAAAATAGTTGGGTGACAAGGTTGTTCAAACTTGGGTTTCCCCTTATCCTTTTATATATCATCCCAAGGGAAAAAATGGTTGGGGTCACCAAGGAATTCTCCATACGTATGTATCCCACATTGGTAGGCCCACGCTAATGGGATATAACAAAAGAAAGACAAGCAACTAGCAAGAGTTCATTCACCTTAATAAGTCCAAATGTGTGGTGTGATAATGTAAATTTCAAGAGGTGTTTTTTATTCCCAAGATCATTCAAGGTGTAAGGGAAAAGTATACACACCTCAAAACAAGTACAAAATCATAATAAAATGAAGAAAATGGTTCTTTTTAAGCCCCAAATTGAAATGTGAGAGTTGCAAAGACACTTGATGCAAACTTTGTTCTTTTTTTAAGACCAATGAGTGTGAATGAAAGTTCTTTTTAACCCAAATGAGTGAGAGATGAGAGTTGTCAATTTTAAGCCCAATGAATGTGAATGAAAGTTTTTTTTAAACCAATTATTGTGAAAACAATATTGCAAAATCAAAAGAAAATTACAAGTTAGTGAATCCAAATATAAATATCTCCTCCAACCTAAGCCACCTGCTACAAATCAGAGATCAGTAATAGAAAAACCCCTAATATATTGAATGAAAAGGAATGAAACTGACAATTCCTATTTTAAAGCCCTAATTCTGAAAAACAAGCAAATGTAGTGTAGGAAATGATAGTTACGACTCACTAGCTTTTGGCAAATGTAGTGCAAAAATAATGATTGTAGTGTCTAGAATGGCGATTGTGGTAAATAGTTCAAAACAATTGTGGTGAAGCCCCTAATAGTTGTGTCACACAAATACGGTGAAGCCCTAGTCGAATGCATCATGCCAACCTGAAAGTTATAAAATACTAAAATTCCAACCAAATATGACAAAATCTGAAACTAATATGATGCAATTATGGTGTTAGAAGATAAAAACAAAAGCCAAAAATTAAAAACAATAGGAAAACTTGAAAATAAAGTCAATGAAGTGATTTTCCTGAATTATGGACAGATGCAACATTTTGGCTGGTGACTGTGGTGCATTGGCTTTCAAAAATTGCATGGATTAGGCTCACAGTTGTAGTTTAGACCTGAAAACTCAAAATTTCTAACGATTTCTTCCAAATCTAGTTAGATTCACATCAATTTCACTAATGTAATCTAGGGTAAAATTCAAGTTAAGGTTATAAAGCATAAAAAATAAACCCTTAAATCCCTAAACCAACAATGAAGTACAATCCAACATAGAAACATAAACATAAAGCAAATATTACCTATGCCATGGTTGATTCACCTCCATTGTCCTCCATTTTGCTTAATGTGATTGACTGCCCTCATATTTGAGTATGCAATGATAGCCTAAAGTAGATGATAGTAAAATATTGAAGATTGTAGTTGTCTCCTTAAGTGTACTTGATAGCATCAGATGTCAAAATGACAATGATAGGTGTCTTTTATAGGAAGTCAAATTAGAATGAAGAGCTAGGATTAAAAGCCAATAAGATATGTCAATCAATGGAAAAGAATGAAAATTATAGTATGAAATAGTGTTAGGGCTAAATTAGGGAAAAGATAAGGATGAATGGCTAAGATTGAATTATGAAATAATCCAATCAAGGGTGACAATTGGATGAGAGAAGAAGAGAGAAGATTGACACAAAAAAAGAGGTGGTTGGAGGAATCTAAATAATTATAAAATTATTTATTTGAGAGAGAAAGTGAACAATTAGATAATAAAAGCATTATTTAATTATAGAAGACATGTGATAGGTCAACTTTCTAATTAAATAATGATTTAATTGAAAAGTGGGAGGAAAAAGACAAATTAGTAAGCCATTAAATAAATAAAATTTATTTAATTTAAGGAAGAGCTAAATGAATAATTAAATAATTGAAATAATTATTTAATTATAATAGAGAGTGACAATAATTATATAAACAAAATTTATCTAATTATGGAGGAAGAAAGACATTAGTGACGTAATTAAATAAATTAATAAAATTTATTTAATTAATCAAAATGAAGGAATAAAAGAAAGCGATGAATTAGTTAAATAATTAAAATTATTTAATTATTAAGGACGAAGGGGAATAAAATAGTGTTCACAGGTCTAGGACAATTTTTAGTGTCTACAAAGAACATATATAATATTAAAGGAAGCCTATAAAGAAATAGACTTTCTAATTGAATGTAAGTTTAATACTATCAATTACTTGATTTTCAATGGAAGGATGGGAACAAAATCACAAATATAAATGCTAAAATAATATGCAACACTCTTTCCAATCAACAGGAGGCAATTGAGCATGTAAACAAGGCTTGGGGCACCAAGCTTAGTAGAAATGACTAGTCCAAGGTATTTAGAAATAATTGGGAAAACATAATCAAGCCTAACAAGGCTTGCTTCAGATGGCATCTAATTTTTAAGAAGCTTCCAATCAAATTTAACTCTAAGGATATTGAAAGTTGCAGCTTATGCAGGTTACCTAAAAAAATAAATCATATTTTTTTTACTATCTTTATGCAAAAGAGTTATGGAAATCTCTTTGTGAAAATCAGTACGTTTTTTATGCTAGTAATAAACTCAAAATTGACAAAATTATTTTAATGAAGGACAATAAAATTGGCAAAGAACTCTCTTTTTTTTGGTTATATTTTTTAACTAAAATTCTTTGGGCCATATGGAGAGCAAGGAATGATGAGGAATTCAATGGAACCAGGAGGGCACTTACTGAATCTATTAAAAGACTCACATTCTACAACATTGCATTGTAGTTTTCTCTTATAGTTAAAGTATCCAAATTCAAGTTTCTCAAATTACTAGAAGATGGCACCTTAAGGATCAACTTACATGAGGTCCGATGTGGTCATACTTGGTAGGTGGGGTAGCTTAGTATAGAGGTATTCCTAAAGGCTTTGGAAGTGTTTCAAAAAGAGTTCAATGAGAGGATTTCCAAGGAGGTTTCTCACATAGAAGATCCAGGTCTAGTTAGGGTTGAAGACTTTACCAAGGAAGAGATAGTAGCAGCTGAAACCATTTTGGGCATGAAGGGCATAGAACAGGATGACAGGGGATCTGCCAATACATGATACATCTTACTATTGCTATGTATTTTTTCTATCTATAAATTAACCTAGTTAGTAAGGGCATGGTAAGCATTGTTGTGTATAGCTTGTATTTAATCCTGATATAATTGTATACATGTACCTACGATTGTAATGAGCTATCGATATATACAGTGTATGGGATAAAATAGGAGGTGAAAATCTACTAAAATGTAAGGGATAAATCATGGGTTCCTATAGTGGTACTACATATTTGATCTGCATGTAATCTTTTTTGGTGTTCTCTTTATATTTAATACAAAAAATTACTTTAGATGTGAATTTTATATCTCTACATTTTCCCCTCTTTTAAATGCAATTGTGACTAAGAGAAACAATGACATTTCAAGGAAAATAAACTCAGATGCACCAAATCCTAGTATTGGAATAGAAATGGGTTAGGATGGCCCATTCAAAGAGTAGGTGATTATGAAGTACATAGGTGTTCTTTAAAATTGTGGCATGGGGATGAACTAGAATATTAATTTTGATATTTCATGTATATTTTTATTATAGATAGATACATGTAATATTGAAGGAGTTTCAAATGTGATTAGTAACTTAATTTGGTTGTAGAATATGATAGGATGGATCATGATGCGAGGAATCATGATGAAATTGTGCCATATGCATTAAAGGCTAACTCATAAGTGTAAATAAAATATTAACGTTTAAAATACTCCAACGAAAATATCATCAAGATGTACCATGAAATATTGGACCATAATGACCTTGGTGGATAATATTGTGGGATGAAAAAAATCCTATATAATAACATACAATCAAATAATATATAAATAAAATGATAAATTAACACAAATATTTACCTCTTGTTAAAGTGAAAGGCATGGTGAGTGTCATGATAGTGATTGAAATTCCTATTTAGGAACAATTACCCTACTAGATGATATAATAATTGATTGAATTTAAAAAGTACCTCACCATAGATAAGGGTAAAACTTATGTGAGTCAATTCATCACATTTATGGTGCTTGATTATTTTCCCATGTTTGAGATGGATTTATGTCTAAAGTTTGGATGTAATTATGTTTTTTGGTTTTTTATTATTTTTATATTTTTAAACACTACGTATTTTTGACTTATGAGAATTATTTTATAAAATAGAACACATTGTGACTCCAAAAATGCACATTAGATACATTGATCTACAAGCATCTGGGTCCATAGGAAATCTTGCATTACCAAAAGAATTCCTTTTTAGTATAGTTTTGGCTAAATTTATTACGAGGACAAATTTCAAAAATAACTTGGATAATATGATGATGTCATCTTATAGAAGAGCCAAACGGGTAGTCATAGATCAAATTTGGTGAAATTTGGATGAGAAATGAGTAAGTTATATCTTTAACCTACTACCATAAATTTGTAAAGAATTACATGTGAACCAAATCATTGAAGGATTTGAGATTGCTATGGGTTGTGGGATTTCAAGCCACAACTAAACCTTTGTGGAAGTTCTTAAGTGAACCTAAACTTTGGTTTAGTTTTATTCTTGATCTATTTTGATAGATTCTTTTGCATTGTGGGAAAGGTTACATCACCCAACCTTCCAAATATTTCATCTACATTCGAATGTTTGTGGGAATTGTGGTGCAATCTATCTTTTATAGAATTTTATGTGCATCAAGATGTTTGTGGGTAATTCCTAGTGAACTAAATTGATGCAGGAGCATCCAAGGTGTAAGATAAATCTTGCATCACCCAAAAAAATGTTGTTTCTTTTCAATAAGGGCTAAATTTAGTAAGGTTACTATTTTTAGTAAGTTTTCATTTATACATGGTTGGACACAAAATCTTACACAAACCTCCAGAATGGTGAATTGAAGACAATGGTGAAGAAATCACTTTAATATCATTTGTCATTTGTGAGATATTAAAATTTCAATTTTTAAAAATCCTCTTAAAATGTTTGAAGTAAAATTTGAGGCCCTTAGAGGCTTTGGATGGGCCCAAAAATTGGCAGAAATCCAAAGTAGCCTACTTTTAGGTAATACTTTTTGAACATGCACCTTCTCGAGGGAATTTTGAAAATGTATTATAATTGAAAATCTAATAGTCAAATAAAAATTTATGACCCCATGAAGTTGTACTACCAAATTGGGATAAAATTTTGAAATATCTTCTTGTGCAGGTTACAGTTTCTAGAAGATTCTAGGTGGTTACACATTCCAAATAAAGGATGTGAATGGGGGTTACAAAAGGGGGGAAAATTAGAGTAGATTGTGGCTCTAATTTGAATATTTTCAGATTTATGTAATCAGAAAGCCCATGTGATGTCAATTGTAATGTTGTGACTTCTTTTTCATTTCAGTGATAATAGAAAATCTTTGATTCCTTCTTGCATTTTGTTTGTGTAATTCTTTGTTGCTGCTGTGAGTTTCAAATTGTAAGGAGATTACCCTTCATTAAAAGGTATTAGAGAAGGAGTTCTTGAATGTGTAGATAGATCACTGAACATGAGGCAGTTTACACCAGAACTTGTGGTTATGGGTTTGTGAGAAAAGATTCATCCACGAAGAAACCATGGTGGGAGAAATTCTAGGATAATAGAAGATGGTTTTAGAGCCCTCCAGAGACAAGTTCAAGCACTGCAAGAGGAGCTGCATATAGAGGAGCTGATGTCAAAAGAAGAGATGAGGTTGAAAATGAAGATCCATTTCAAGTAGAAGCACAAGATGTAATAGATATTGGAGAAGTCATACTGCTTAGGGCCATTTCCAAGATTGGAAAGAGGTCAAAGATAGAAGTTTCATTTTTTTCTAGAAACTTGAATCCAAAGGAGTTGATCAATTGGGTCAATGACATGGAAGAGTATTTTGAGTATGAGGAAATAGAGGATCAAGAGAGGGTCAAATTTACAAAGGCTAAGCTAAAAGAAAAACTAGAATATGGTGGAAAGAGGTCTAGTTGGAGAGAAACCGAAGAAGCAAAGAGAAGATAACCAAATGGGATCAGATGGTGGAGAAACTAAAGAGTCAATTCATTCATATATATTATGAATTGGATATGCTAAAGAAGATGCAAGGATTAAAGCAAGAGGGTAAATATGTCAAAGAATACACAAAATAATTCTACAAGGTCTTGATTAGAACAGACCATTCTAAGGCCAACAAGAAGAAGGTTTCCCATTACATTAATGGGTTGAAACCAAGCATCCCAAAGGAGTTGAGTTTGGTGAGGATGACCACGATTGAGGATGCATATCATTTTTCCCTAAATTTGGAAGAAAAGTTGAACATAAGGTTCAAGAACAAGCAAAGGGGTGGAGGTCATGGTGGAAAGACTAGTTAATGGTCATATGGAGGCCAAAGTGAAGATCAAAAAAAGACCGAAGGATCCAATAGTAGTCAAAACCAAAGGGAGATAATACCTACTATCCTTGAGATCAAAATAATGGAGACCAAAGAGGAAGAGGAAGAGATGGATGAGGAATGGGAAGAGGAGGCTTCTTTGGAACCTATTTTCAATGCAGAGAAGAAGGACATAGAGCCTATGAGCATCCTCAACATCAAGGGAGGACAAATATAAGACCTAAAGGAAATGCATGACTTGCACATGTATATGAAGATGCTTAGTCTTCACATTCTGAAGACACTGAATGAGGAGAGGACCTTTTTGCTACAAGAGCCTTGTTGAATGAGGAGAAGGAACCAAATCAAATAAAGAGCCTATTCCATACTCGATGCAAGTGTGAAGGTAAAGTTTGTAATGTTATTATTGATGGAGGTGGCATTGATAATCTTGTTTTAGAGGAAATGGTTACTAAGTTGCAGTTGGAGAGGAGAAGGCACCCAAGTCCATATCGGATCACATGGTTGTAGAAGGACCATAGAGCATTTCTCAATGAGCAATGTTTGGTAAAGTTTAAGATTGGTAACTATCAGGATGAGGTTTTGTGTGATATTGTACCTATGGATGTTTGTCACATGTTTTTAGGTAGACCGTGGTAGTTTGATCGGTGAGTGGTGCATGATGGACATGCCAACACCTATTCCTTGACAAAGGATGGCATTTTTCATAAGTTGAAACCCCTAAAGGAGGTAGAAGAAAAGGTATGTAGTATGACAAGGATTTTTTTGGTTGATAGAAGAAATTTCCTAGAAGGTATGAGACATGAGCATATTGTTTCACATTGATCCCTAGAGTTGATAAAGAAGATACTAATGAGGTACCTGTAGAGGTTTCAAATTTTTTGAATGAGTTTTAGGATATTGTTTCTAATAATGTACTCGAAGGTTTTCCTCCAATAAGGAAGATTAGCCACCAGATGGACTTGATTCCTAGATCCATTTTTTCTGAATAAGGCAACTCATCATATGACTCTACTAGAGAGTGAAGAGTTGAACAAACAAGTGCAAGAGTTGCTACAAAAGGGATTGATCAGAGAGAGTTTGAGTCCATGTGCAATACCTATAGTACTAGCACCAAAGAAGGATGGGGAATGGAGGATGTGTACAGATTCCAAAGCCATCAATAAGATCACCATCAAGTATAGATTTCCCTTGCCAAGGACGGATGGCATCATGGATTTTTTGAGTTTAGCTAAGTACTTCGCAAAGATAGATCTGAAGAGTTGTTATCACCAAATCCAAATTAGAGAAGGAGATGAATGGAAGACAAATTTCAAGACCAAAGAGGGCTTGTATCTGTAGATACCTAAAAATGACTTAGGCCTACAAGCTTCATTTTTAACACTTTCGTCCTAGCATAATTAAGTTATTTAATTATGTCCTTGGTCCACATTCAACTATTGATTAAATAATTCATAATTATTTGATTAATGCATGTCATTTGTTCCTCCTTGATTATTAAATAAATAAATATTATTTATTTATCTAATACGTCATTAATTATCTAAGTCTTCCTTTAATTAAACAAATTTCCTAATTTATTTAATTTCCCTTTGTCATTTATGTCTTCTTGATTAATTAAATAAATTTTATTTATTTAATTACGTCACTAATTAAGTCCCCTTCTTCTAAAAATTAAATAAATTCTTATTTATTTAATTCTGTCCACTTTCCACTATAATTAAATAATTATTCTAATTATTTAAATATTCACTAGCTTTTTCTCTCATTGAAATTAAATAAATTGGATTTATTTAATTTAGTCAATTCTCTTGAGTTTTGAATTAAATCGGGCGGGGACCCTAGCTCGGTTGGCTAAGTAATTCCGTTGCGGCTCTGCTGGTCACGAGTTCTAGTCTCTCCCGTCCCGTGGTACCAGAGGGCGTGTCGTGCCAGCGCCGCCGGTCACGTTAAAAAGTTTACCAGGCGCACTGCAGTTTATAGGGGGTCGTGCTACCCGATTCCTGCAGTCAAAAAAAAAAGTTTTGAATTAAATCATTATTTAATTCAAAACAATTATTTTGTCACATTCCTCCATAATTAAATAATATCTTTATTATTTAATTATTTACTAGTCACCTGGAGTAAATAAATTTTATTATTTAATTTCTCCAGCAACCTCTTTGTCCGTGCCAACCTTATCTTCCAAATTAATTCTTGACTTTTGACATCTCATTTAAATTCGACCCTTGATTGAATTATCTTATAATTCAATCTTGGCCCTTCATTCTTACCTTTTGCCCTAATTTTGACCTAACCCTAATGCACAGCAACATTTAATCTTGATCATTGATCCTAGGGTTCTTGTCATCTTTTCATCCTAGCCACACGTTCAAAATTGCAGTTTTCATAAAAGGGCAATTTTTATCTCATTTGCTGGTCTCTTGGTCTCTTGCTTTCTTGATCTTTTTCTCTTTGGTCCATGTCTACTTGCTGTCAACTTAGGGTTATAGTTTTTACAGTCATTTGTCACTTAGCTTATTGTAGGGTCATTTTATTTTCTGCAAATCCTTCAACACTTGCATAGGGCTTAGTCTTTAGTCATAGTTCCTCACACAAATCTGAGGGCTTTTTATTTACTGCAAGCTAGGAGGTGTAACAAAGGTCAATCATGGAAGGTGGAGACTTAGGGTAACATTGTCCCTTTTGTCTTCACATCACTTCCTTTGTACTTTGTTATTTCATAGGAATTTTGATGTTATTGTGCTAACCCCTTTAACAAATTTAGAATTTTCCCTTGATTACATTGGTGAACCTGACGTCATTTTTCGGCTTTTCGTACATTTTTTTTTGGTGTTTTCTGTTGTTTTGCAGGTATAGGTACGGATCGCTGCAACTTTTTAAAAACAGTGTGACACATCATATGCATCGCGACGCACCCGAGAGCCGTAGAGCCGCAATCGCTCTGTCCCGATGCAACTGATGCACAGAACGACGCATCGATTTTTCTTGCGCCGCATCCGAAACCCCGAAAGCCGCATTTGCAATCCGCGCCGCATCTGTCTGGTATAATACTTTTTTTTTCTATTTGGGGGTTTTATTTTTGGATTTCAAGTTGTCTAATCTTATGTTTTTCTGCATTCTATCTTTATTCCTGCATGTTCGATGAGATTAGATTTTCTGTCACTAATCCTTTCTGGTAGCGGTTTTCTGTTTTGGTAGGGTTTTTTGTTGTTTTCTGTTGTTTTGCAGGATACTGGTACGGATCGCCGCAAACGTCACAACGCATCTGCTGACAGAAATGATGCAACTATTCTAACAAGCCGCAACTGCCAATTACAGAGACGCGTCTAACATTCTGAGCCGCATTCGAGACCCCGAACGATGCATTTGCCAAACCGCGCCACATCTGTCTGGTAATACTGTGCCGCATTTGCCTGGTAAACTTTTTCTGTCAGTTTTGAGATTTTAATTGCCGAATTTCGGGTTTTTCTATTTACTGGTTTTCTGGTTTTCTGTCTTTTCTATGTTTTTTTTTTTCCTGCATGTTAACCAGATTAGATCTTTTGTGTTACTAATAATTTCTTGTAGCGTGTGGCGATCCTTTTTCGTGTGTCCAAGACCATTACATACAAGACTACTAACTCATTGTTTGCAGATTCGCATGTCAAAGAAGGAGAAAACAAACAGTGTGCTTGTTTATTTCTAGATTAGCAAACTTGGAATTTGGTGCTTATAAAAAGAATCATGTCTTTCATGCTTGAGTGTGCTTGTGGAGTGGTAGGTGAGTATGCTCTCACTTGGTGAAAACCTTGTGATCAGAAAAAAAGACCCATTCTTTTCTGTTATTTTACCCTTCACAATTCGGTATATCGGAGTACCCTCTCCCCTTGCGCATTCGTGAGATCCTAGGTGTAAGAGAAACGGTTACCGACTCTAGAACTTGGGCCTGTTCTGGTGGGAAAAAGTACTCACCCCAGGACGACTCAGACTGGTAGCACCCTGACACCGAGGGACTTCCAGCCAGTATAGAAAAGTGGGTTCTTAGGGAAAGCCCAAGAATCACAAGCGTGGTTCTGACGAGATGGATCTGAAAGGGGACTCTCGCCGCATGGATCATGCCCCACGAACGGAATGCCCGAATTAAACACCTCTTGTCTTAGTGTCCAACCGTTCTATTGGCCGTTGCTTGATATAGTGCAGGGTACAGTATCATGCCCGAAGATTACTCACTACTGATCCCCTTGAGTAGAGATAGCAATTCTTGGGATGTCACTACCCAATGAATCCAAATTTGGTGTGCTTGAATGACGTTAATGAGCCGTGGAGGGGAGCCAATTCCACCAAAATTCTAAGCTATCCGCTCTCAAGAAGGAAAGGTGTTCATCACCAATCCGGGGTATAACTGGTGGGCTATATTGAGTATACAAACCCATGGCCTAGTGGCCTTTTTAGGATTGTGCTTATCTCATGTGTGTTTGGTCATCCCTTAAAATGCTGTGTTTGTCAAGTGCATTATGGTTTTGTCACAGTCCAAACAAAACATTCATCAAACAGACCAAAAACTTCCATCAACATACCACGAAAATTACTTTGAAATAAAACGGTCATATCTGTCGAACCGCAACTGACATTCTGTAACGCAACTGCTCTGATAAACCGCATCTGTAGGCATCGCGACGCATCTGTTAACCCAAAAGCTGCATATGATAAACTGAGTTGTATCTGACAGTCAAAAAGCTGCAAGTGAAAAACTGAACCACAGTTGCTAAACCGTGACGCAATTGCCAAACTAAGACGCATTTGCCTGTCAAAATTTTAAAACTGCACAGTCAAAACCAGAGACCTCCAAACTGTCAACCATCTGTCAAACTCTGTCATCAAAAAGATTCTGCCAGCAACCCAATTTGAAATTGCTCAAAGTTTTGTCTCTTAGCTTGCATTGATCATCTTAGGTTTCATACCTCATCCCATTTAAGTATCATACATTCAACATTACGCTGTCCCTAGGCTCAAATCTTGCATATTTAGGAGTAGGCAAATCTTAGGCACCCCTTGGCAAAATCATTGTTTTTGAAATTAGACCCTTTTGGACTAAGTTATCAAACATCCTTTTAGTCATTGTCCTCTTCTGTGAGATTTCTTCCAACTCAAAAGTCTAGTTAGGAAGACTCACTAGTCATCTTGTCAACTTGTCATTAACAACAAAGTCTTTTAGCAGTCCAAATCGAAAACAAAGTTCAAGCTTAGAAGTGCTTAGATAGCCTCATTCTACATTGCATCCACATTGCATACCTTATTCACAAAAATCCAAAAACAGTGGTCATTTTAGTCGTCAATTTGAACCTTAGATTTCACCTAGTGTCATACTTGCATTTGGTGGACATTCCCTTTGAGCAATCTCATTTATGGTCGAAACCAGACTTCAAAAGCACAAAAGACAAATGGAAAACTTTAGGCAAGATCCCAACAGTCCTCCACATGACTCAAACTGGACCGTGAATGATCCCTTTACCAATCTAGACAATCAACCTCTAGTGACAACACAATCCTTACCTAACAACTCATTCGAACGCTACATGCAAAGAGATGAAAATGGTCAACTACTTCAAGAACACATAGAAGCATTGACACAAGACCCAGAGGCCTATCAGTTGGCTGAAACAATAGCACATCACGACAGAGACAGACTCGTAGCTATGCTCTTGAATGAAGGAGCTAAGTTACCACCAGGATTCGACATTACCACGCTACATGATCCTAATGCCAACAATGTTCACAACATCTCACACAGTGGTCAAGTCCTAAACACTACAAGCAACATCCCTTTTGACACCACAACGACACTGCATACCACATCCAACATCCCAAACATCTCCAATACAATAAACGCTACATATATTGGGGGATCACAATCATCCACAACATCCACAACACTACCCCAATTAAATACAAACACTCTTGGCTCCTTGACATCATGGGTAAATTATTCCAATCCTCCTGTTATCGCAATAGCAAATACCACGGGGGCATCATCAAGTCATCACAACTCCCCCTTGACAACTACATCTACTACCATGAACACAACTTCAACAAAATCGTTCAGTAGTAATTCACAACATCCTTTGGGAGGAGCCACATGGCGTATCTTTATACAAGGACAACAACAAAATGTTAACACGACAACACAGTCAAACGTCATTACCTCCCAAGGTACAAATACCAATGTTCCCCTTGTGCAACATCAACAATTCACACAAAGTGGCCAAATAACTCAACCCATGACATCGTCGATACATCCTAACATTCATGGTCACAACATCCCCCAAATAATGACATGCATAGCTAGGGGACACATTCCAACGTACTCATCCAACGTTCACACTCATCAACATGCACCTAATCACAACTTTCCAATACCAACAACACACGTCATACGTACCACAACCCGTACCGCCACAATACACCTATACTCACGCAGGAACACAGGTTGTACCAGGAAATCCAATGTATGGAAATGTAAATGACCCTACCATAGATGAACTCAAAGCAACAGTGTGGGATATGGAGAAGAAAATGAAAAACATGTTCATCATAGGCGGGAAATCCAAAATATCATATGATCTGGATGTATACCCGTTTGACACAAACTTACGTATGCCCGCATTTCCGCCAGGATATTTGTCACTCAACTTCACTAAATATAAAGGCAAGACAAATCCCATTGAACATCTTCGCGAATTCGCAACTAACTGTATGGATATCACCTATGAACCCACATACTTGATGAGACTTTTTTCCAAAAGTTTGGCGGGTCAATCCCTTGAATGGTTTTCAACGCAAAAAGATATCCAAACATGGGATGAGCTCAAAAGAAGGTTCATAAAAAATTACGCATACAATATTGACATGGACACCTCTATCACTAGCTTGTGCAATCTCACACAAGAAGAGTCGGGTGAGACATTTATCTCGTTCTTTCAAAAATGGAGAAGCCTCGCTAGTCGATGTCACATTGACATTCCTGAAAGAGAAAAGGTTGACATGTTTGTCCAAACACTTCTAGGGCCCCTCAAATTTGCATTGCAAATACATTGTTGCACAACCTTCACAGAATTAGTGGAAAAGGGGGTCCAAATTGAGAAAGCCCATATCGCAAAGGGAGAACTGAGGTATGGTTCCAAAAACACAAACACCAACCCACTCACTGACAAAAACAAATACTGGGTCAAGAATAAACATGTTACAAATGATGGTGTTGTCGACGCCAAGACTGTAAGTCCCGTATTGGCTCTAAAAGGGGTGCAACAACAAAATAGACCAACAACAACATTGAAACCTCCCCCCAATACTCCTTCAAACAGTCAAAATGATCAAAACCATCAAGGACAATATCGTCAACTAAGACAATTCCCTAGGGGTCGCACATGCACCAATTTAGGTGAACCCATTGCAGATGTCCTCAAGAAATGCATCCAACATGGGGTCATCACACTTTCGGAAATAAAACCTTATGACCCAGGACAATTCAAACCAGCATGGTGGGATGACAACGCAATTTGTGAATACCATCGATTCAAAGGGCATAAAACCTCCAACTATCGACAACTGAAAAACGTAATCCAAGACCTCATTGAAAATTGCACCATCGAAGTAGGTGGATCACAATTCAATTCCAACTCAGATCATACTATCCACAAGAATCCACTGTAGGATCATGGTCCCCATAATGCTTCCACTTCAGGTCCACAAAACCAAGCTAACTTCACCCGAGCCAAGTACGATTACTCTAGTGGACCAATAATAAATAATGTTAGAACAGACGAGGAGTACATCAACACCATTACGATCAAGAGAGCACCACAGTGTAATGCTACTACGTGAAGTGGCAAGGTCACTATAGCTGGTCCACCTCCCCCTAGACAAGCCAAGATCATTATAGCAAGCCCATCTGCTAAGCAATCACAACCAGCTTCATCTGCTAAACAACCAAAACCTGTCTCAACCCCATAACAGTGGAAACCCAAAAGTTAGTTCAATCTCATTGACCAACTAGGAAAGACTCCTGCACAAATATCTATCCTTGAGCTGCTTCGTATCTCTCCTGCACACAAAGAAATCCTGGATAAAACTCTCCTAGAGTCCTCGGTCCCAAAGGACATTGATGTCAATCAGTTCGAAACTATGGTGGGATATCTCACCACGCCGCACCATGTCACCTTCTCAGATCAGGATTACTCATCATCTAAAACCAACCACAATGATGCATTACACATAGAAGTTTTTGTCCACAAGCACAAGGTTAGACGGGTTTTAATAGATGGCGGAGCAGGGTTGAATATATGCTCCCTTAAACTGGTTAAGGCTCTCGGATTCTCTGATGCATGCGTAGACCCAACGAAAAGCATAGTGATCAAAGCATATGATGATGAGGAATTCTCTTCGCGAGGTGTTATCTCTCTCCCTATCATAGTGGGACCACTCATTGTCGACACAACTTGCCAGGTCCTGGATTTGGAACTACCATACAACATCTTACTTGGCCGCCCATGGATCCATGCCTTAAAAGCCGTTCCATCGACATACCACCAATGCCTCAAGTTTCCTTTTGATGGTACAGAAGTAACCATATACGGAGACTCCGACCCTTTCCAATATTGTACCAATTTAAGAGGTATCTCTGAAAACCAAGTACCTATTAACCGGGAAGCACCTAGCTCCTCGTCCAAATACATCGACCCTTCCATGCTCGAGTCATCTTCCACATCCACTCCATCCACGTCTTCTGACATATCACAACCCTCCACCAACCCTAAGAATGAATCAACTGATAAAATCCAGGACCTCGGCTGCGGAGAGTTCAAACTAAATATAGCATACAGCATAACTACAATACCCACTCCTCCAAAGATATATGGTCGACCATGTTTCAGAATGGAACCGCAAGAAACATTCAAAGTTCCACCGAATATAGTTTTCATCAAGTAGGGAGACATGAGTGATGAAGACCTTGCCGACATCACAGG
Organism: Sequoia sempervirens; assembly: GCA_007258455.2. Taxonomy (NCBI): domain Eukaryota; kingdom Viridiplantae; phylum Streptophyta; class Pinopsida; order Cupressales; family Cupressaceae; genus Sequoia; species Sequoia sempervirens. The sequence continues at coordinate 121,536,537 of VDFB02000017.1, read as the reverse complement.
ATGGATCTACAAGGATACAGTCTCACTACCTCCACTACTGGTCCAGAAATATGGCAAGGGTTACAATATCATGAAGGCTAAAGGCTACGATGGTATTAGTGGCCTTGGAAAAAATAAAACTGGTCGAAGAGAACCCATAGAAGCTTTCCAAACTCTGAAGTATCTTGGATTAGGGTTTGGATCACTCGACAATGGTGATTGACGTACCCCTGGACCTTCCAGTGAGCAAGTACATGCTTCTGAAAGTGTTGAGACTAATAGGGAATATCTAACCAAAACAGACTCCCACGAGTGGGAATTTGGCTCCGAACGATCCCTAAGTGACTGTTGTCTTGATGATTTGTTTGTCGAACCAGGGGAATTGACCTCTAAACAACGATTTTGGCAAACATTCAAAATTGAGCGGGCACCAAACAGTCAAAATCCCACTACCACATCTCTTGACACGCAACAACCACCATCCGAACCCCCTCAATCTAATCTATCTGAAGTATTAGATGACATTGATAACCAGGGCTCTCAAACCTTCACCCCTTATTATGACAATGAATATGACACTAGTGAAGGAGAATACTGGATAGAGTCTGATGTCAAGTTGGACTATGATAACCTCATCTACAACATCAACGAATCCATCTGTATGCTATCAGCATCCTCACCCAAATTCACTAGCCTTGATGATGGCATTTCATTAGTCTACCCTGAACTAGTCGATTGGGACCAACAAGGACTGCCAGTTCTAGACACATTCCAAAATGATGAAGCCATTGCTGAATTCATGGGATTACGCGAAGGCATACCCAGTGGGGATCACAAATTAGGATTTGCTATTGATCTAGACTGCACGGCATACTTCGGTGAGACGGTTCAGTCCTCTAGTCGCAAAAGTAAAAATAAAGTAAAAAATGAAACGTCTCTAGGTGAAAACTGAAAGGCACCTCTTGACGGTAAAATAGTAAAAACAAAGGACATATCTACGGGTGAAAACCTCTCGGAGGCGCCCAAAGATGGAGGACTGGACTTTCTCCCCATGCAATAGGAGAGATCGGCCATGCTTGTGGAGGACACCATAGAGGATAACATTTTGACTCCAAAAGACCCCAAGATGGTCCTATTTGCTGCATCATTAACAGATGAAGAGAAACAAGAATTTCATAAATTCTTTGCAGAACGGAAAATAAATTTTGCATGGTCCTACGCTGACATGCCAGGATTGGACCCCAAACTGGTTCTACATCATCTGCCACTAGTATCCAATGCTAAACCAGTCAAGCAGAAGTTGCGCAAAATGCACCCACAAGTTGCTCTATTGGTTAAGGCTGAGTTAAAGAAATTATTGGATGCCGGATTCATAAGGTCTACAGATTATGCTGAATGGATTTCCAACCTATTGCTAGTGACAAATCCAAATGGACTAATTCAGGTATGTATAGATTTTCGGGACCTAAACAAAGCATGTCCAAAGGATGACTTTCCTTTGCCCAACATTGACATCATAGTCGATCTAACTGTAGGACACGAGATGCTATCCCTCATGGATGGTTTCTCTGGTTACAATCAAATTCGCATTGCTCCTGAGGACCAACACAAAACAACATTTACTTGCCCATGGGGTACATACTGTTGGAACATCATGCCCTTCGGCCTAAAAAATGAAGGTGCCACATACCAAAGGGCTATGACCACGATCTTCTATGATATGATGCACAATATAATGGAAGATTATGTAGATGACTTATTGGCCAAATCAGCAACAAGGAAAGATCATTTCAAGGTACTTCTCAAAATTTTCAAGAGGCTAGAAGAGTACAAGGTTCGGTTAAACCCTAAGAAATGTGTTTTTGGGGTCACGTCAGGTAAGCTATTGGGGTACATAGTTTCCCGAAGAGGCATAGAGGTCGATCCAGCAAAGGTTAAAGCAATCATAGACATGCCTCCACCTAGAGGGATCAGTGAACTCAGAACCCTGCAAGGCAAAGTGCAATCTATTCGCCGCTTCATAGCTCAATTGGCAGATAAGTGCCACCCATTCCAGTATCTGTTACGCAAAGGTGTCCCCTTTGTATGGACAGATAAATGTCAACAGGCCTTCTAGCAAATCAAAGATTACCTGCTATCAACACTAGTACTCATCTCGCCTATTCATGGAAAGCCATTAATTCTATACATCTCGACCACTAGTTCAACACTGGGGGCATTACTGGCTCAAAATGATCATGAAGGGAAAGAAAGAGCAATCTACTACATCAGCCGCACACTGATCGGTTACAAGCTGAATTACACATACATTGAGCATGCCTCGCGGTTGTCTTTGCAGCCCAAAAACTAAGGCATTATATGCTCAATCATTAGACACAACTAGTTGCCAAAATTGACCCATTGAAATACCTATTAAGTCGAGCAGCGTTAACAGGCCGATTGGCAAAATGGGTCATGACCCTAAGTGAGTACGACATATAGTACATTGAACACAAGGCAATAAAAGGGCAAGTAATAGCAGATCAACTGGCAGATGCGCCAATGCAAGCCTCTCATCCATTGGTAACTAATTTTCCTGATGAGTCCATTTTCCATACAGAACCAGCAACACCATGGAAGTTGTATTTTGATGGGTCTCACACTGGTCATGGCTTAGGGGCTGGAATCTTGTTCATCACACCACAAGGGGATTCAATTCCTAATTCATTTCGAATTGCTTTCCCTTGCACAAACAACATTATCGAATACGAAGCACTAGTTACAGGTCTCAAGTTGGTAATCAAATGGAAAATTCAGACATTGCTTGTATTCGGGGATTCCCAGCTAGTAATCAACCAAGTGAATGGTGACTATGAAACAAAGGACGAGAAGTTGCTTCCTTACAAGAGGATGGTGGATAGCTTCCTAACATACTTCCAATCAGTGTCTTTTGAACAAATCCCCAGGGTACAGAATAAAGCAGCTGACGCAATGGCTACTATCAGTTCTCTCTTGGACATCCCTAAAAATGTGTCACAATTTGAGTTCCTAGTAGAATAGCTGTTGATACCGGCATATGATATCCCAGAGTTGGAAATGGTTTGCGAACTTGTTGGTCCCAACTCTCCCTAGTATCAGGACATTTATGACTATCTAAGGACTCACACCCTTCCATTGAACCTATCCAATAACCAAAGGAAGTCCTTCATTAGGAAATCCGCAAGGTATGCCATTATCAGTGACACCCTATACCACCGTAGTTTCGACAATACCCTCCTTAGATGTCTTGACACCGATGAAGCATGTATGACCTTACGAGAAGTGCATGATGGTATATGCGGATCTCATTCGAGCGGTCCTACTCTGGCTAAGAAACTAACGAGACTTGGATATTATTGGCCGACAATGGAAAAAGATGTAATAGAATATGTCAGAACCTGTCGCAAGTGTCAGATCCATAGTGATTTGGTCCATGCTCCAGCACAAGAACTTCGGCCAATCACTTCTCCGTGGCCCTTCGCTCAATGGGGACTCGACCTCGTGGGTAAGATTCATCCAACCTCCTCCAACGGCCATAAATTCATTATCACCGCCACTGAGTATTTCACAAAGTGGATCAAAGCCATTCCATTGACATACATTACTGGCAAACAAATATCAAAGTTCATCCTCAATTACATCATTTGCCGGTATGGCCTCCCATAGTCCATCATCACTGACAACGGATGTCCATTCAAAAACCAAGTCGTACGTGAGTTATGTGAGCGATTCCATATCCAACACCACTTTTCATCCCCATACTACCCCCAAGGAAACGGCCAAGCCGAGGCATCGAATAAAACCATTATCAAGATCCTTAAAAAGACTGTCAATGACGCTGGCCGCGATTGGCACATACAACTTAACCCTGCTCTGTGGGCTTATTGAACTGGCATTCATACGCCTACAGGAGCTACCCCATTCGCCCTAGTTTTTGGCGCAGAAGCCATCTTACCCATTGAGGTCAAAATTTCTTCACTACGGGTTTCTTTGAAGGGTATAACTAATGAAGAGGAATATCGACAATCACGCTTGCACGAGCTGGAAATGTTGGATGAGAGGAGACAAAACTCACTGAATCAGCTCCAAGCGTATCAAAACCACCTTTGTTGCAGTTACAATAAAAAGGTTATGGTCAGAAAGTTTGACATTGGCGACCTGGTTCTCATGCAGAACCCTTAGAACCAAGCAGACAGAGAAAAGCTAGGAAAGTTTGAACCAAACTGGCTGGGTCCATATATCATCATATCTTCTTTTGGTTCTGGAGCATATCAACTGGAAACTCCAGAGGGGGAACAATTGACTGAGCCCATCAATAGTTTACACCTCCGAAAGTTCTACGCATAGCATCGGAGGACAAAGCTGGAGGGCCCTAAAATACAAAAAAAATGAAAAATGAAAAAATCGTCACCTTGATGAAAACCTGGAAAACAGGCGTCTGGGTGACACCAAAAAAAAAAATCATAAAAATAGTAAAAAGAAAAATAATTCGTCCAATAGTGAAAACCTGGCAAACAGGCGCTTTGGACAAGTACCATGGTGAAAACCTGGCAAACAGGCACCATGCGTAATCAATCATTGCTCTGCTATCTATTGTCACTTGGTCTAAACTTGGCTTAGGATGAAAGATATCTTCGCCGTTATTCTGCAAGTCACCATCACATCCTACTCTACCTGTCCTAGTGGATGAACGATTGACATCAAGCCCTGACAACTGTTGGTCCAGCAAGTCAACAGCATCCTATCCGTATCCCTTGCAAATGGCTAAGTCTTAAACCTAACTGGGGGAAAAATGTTTATCACACAACATCATAAAATGTCCTGAAAAAAGACAAAAACTTCATAAAATATCCTGAAAAAACACAAAAACATCATAAAATGTCCTGAAAAAAGACAAACTTCATAAAATATCCTGAAAAAACATAAAAGCATCATAAAATGTCTTGAAAAAAGACAAAAACATCATAAAATGTCCTAAAAAAAAGACAAAAACTTCATAAAATGTCTTGAAAAAAGACAAAAACATCATAAAATGTCCTAAAAAAAGCCCAAAAACATTACAAAATGTCATGGAAAAAGACCTAAAAATCTTAAAACGTCCTAAAGAAAACCAAACAAAACATTAGACCGCGCAAGACACACAAGTGCACTGTCATCTCTAGTCTAAGTCAATCAAGTCAATAAGTCCATGTCATTGTCTGAACTATGTTGTCTCTGCGCATTTGCTACGTAGGCAAGACTCATACTTGAGTCCCTGAGACATTAGGTCAGTCCTATTAGGTTTGTCAAAATAAATCATGGCGCAATCTTTGCTCATCAAGACAAAGTCGTTGGTCGTGTCGAACTACGAGGTCTCTGAGTGTATGACATAGGCAAGGCCATCTATCGATGGGCCCCCGAGGCCACACTAGGTTAGTCCATTAGGGTTCATGACACTACAGTGACACACACACATCAAAAATCTTCAATCAAATTCTAGATAGGAAAACTCCTAAAACAAAGTAAAACAATCTTTTATTCAACATGACACTCTCATCAAGGCAATATCGGCATATAATCAAACACAAGTCAACCTCGGTCACAACAAGTCAACCTTAGTCAAACACAAGTCAAAGCACGTCAAATCATTATTACTGATTAAACTGTCAAATTTTGGTTAGTCTTCAGATGAGTCCTTGTGAAAGATAACCTCTGTCATTTATGCCTTAGGATGTGTCCTTCCTAGGCGTCGTCATCGTCATTCGGCATTTTGAGCGATCTTCTTGATAATTAAAGATCACTCTTCCTAACATTAGTGTTCTTCATATGAGTCCTTCTAAAGAACCAACTCTGTCATTTATGCTTTAGGATGTGTCCTTCCTAGGCATTGTCATTATTTTGAGGGACCCCTTACGACCATTAGGGATCAAATCCTCCCGACATTCGGCATCATTCAGGATGTGTCCTTCCTGAATTCACCAAGTCTCAAGATTTTCAAGGTCATCAAAACTTTAAACATTCGGACATCTTGACATCGTCAAACATGACACCTTGGCATCATAACAATGGATATCCAGATGCACTTGACAATTGTCTTTTCATCTTTTATCATGTTATTAGTCTTTCAGCGAGATCCCACTAAGCAGGATTTAGAGAAGCAGCGACGTAGCATGACAATTGACACGCATAACTACTAGCTTCTCAACGAGATCCTGATCTTGGGATTTAGAAAAGAAACGACATATCATGATAGAGACTTCATTTTTGTAGTTTGACAATCATGTCACTAGCTTCTCAAGGATGTCCTGGAAACAGGATTTAGAGAAGCAATGATGTTCCATGATCCGTCAATGTATTTTTCTGCTTGTGGTTGATGATGACAACAAGACTGGGGCAAGCACACTCCTAGTATGAGTCATACTCATCCTTGTCTGTGACTGTTTTGTCTTGGGTAATGGTACGACTTTGCACACCTGGATCTACGTCATATCTTGGTGTTTGTTAACCATTACAACAGTTTGCCCAATGATGATTAAAGAGCAACGAATATTAAAAGTCCTATAGTAAAGTTTTGAAGGATTTGTATCTTCTCATAGGTCTCATATCTTCTCCTCTTTTGTCTGGTCATCTTCTCGCATCAGCCCCGCCATCTTCTCTCGTCCATCCTGTGATGATATCCTGTGTCATTCAAAAACATAAGTGCATACATGATATATCCATTGTGTTAGGTCCATACATACATCATCCATGGCATTAAATAATATCATACATGGCATTACATCATATACATAATCACAAACATTGCATTAACATAATCATCATCATTGCATCTTTTACATAAAGGTATCATGCACATCATTAACATAAGCATATGAATATTGCATCATCATGGCATCAAAAATCACAACATAGACATCATAATACACAAATGGCATCATAAAATAAGCATCGTACATCATACACACATAATGCATAGAACATCACATAACACATATAGGCCGCATTAAAACTGCATCATCATATAAGTATCATCTCAAAAATATGCAATGTCACAGGATAGAGTTAATGGGTATCCCAAAAATGGAGCTCGCAGGCTCAACAATAAACATAATGTGTCCAAATACAAATATGCCTCTAGGGTATGCTCTCATCATCCCCTCAGGGTGAAGAATGTGGTGGTGGCTGAGGCCCTGTCACTGGCTCCAAAGCAATGGATGGTCCTATAGTGGCCTGTGTATGCGAAGATGAGGGAACTGCGAATGAAGGCATCATCGTGACAGTAGGGAACACCTGTGAGGTCACCGCTGCTAGACTCTGAGAAGTGGTAGGATCTGTCACTGGTGGCTGACCCTGTACTGACCTCTGTGCTGAACCAATGGAACCCTGACTGTGCCCCGAATGATGACTCAGAGTATGCCTGCATGAGTGATGTGATCTATGGCCTGATGTGTGTCCTATGGAAGTCGACCCACCGACACTGGTGTGGCTCCTGGTACCACTGCCACTACCCGACCTGTGCCCATTGCCTGTCCTTGTCTGTGATCGAGACAAGGTAGGATCTCGCTACTCTGGCGGCACTGCCTGCTCATAGAGGGTCCTGTACCATCCCAACCTGGTGCTCACCCTAGCAAGCTCCCGAGCCATGTCTCCTGTGGGTCTTGTACATAGGGCCGCAAACTCTGTACACCATCACACTGAATCCTGCTGGCGAATCACCGCCTGATCCCGCTCTACACGGGCTACCTCCAGTGTCGACTGTAACGACCTCACCTATACTAGGCTAGCATCTAATCTCTGCTGCAGATCAGCCACTCGCTGATCAGCTGTAGCATTCAGTGGCAACTCTGAGGATGGTATCTCCTCCTCACCCTCCACCATCTGCCATCTCAGGAGTCTCTCTGCCTCACCTATGGCCTCATCCTCCTTGTCATCATCATCATCCTCCTCTCCTGCCACCCCCGCCTCCACCTCCTGTCTCTCCCCCTCTGCCTCCTCCTCCCCTGCCACATCCACCTCTGGTGCCTTGACATCCTCCTCCTGTCTCTCCCCCTCCGCCTCCTCCTGTCCCCCCACCTCTGGCTCCCCCTCCTGTCTCCCCTTGCCCTCTCTCTCCTGTCTGGGCTGCTCCTCCATCTCCCCCTCCTCACCAACCTCGGGGATAGCATCTAATGATACCCTCGCCACGCGCTGTCGCACCCTACGACCTGGTACCTGTCCATCCCGCAGTCGCCTCCTGCCATCTCCACCGTCATCTCCACCTCGACCTCCGTCTCCACCACGGCCTCCGTCTCCACTTCGACCTCCATCATCACTATAGCCTCTGTCTCCACCTCGCCCTCCATCATCACCCCTGCCTCCGTCCCTCCCTCCATCTCCATCCCTGCCCCTACCTCTGCCTCTACCTCTACCCCCATCTCTGCCTCTACCCCCTCGTCTGGCTCGTGGCACTCATGGAATCACTGAACACCTGTCAACTGGTGTTGGCCTGTCAGGATCTGTCAATGGCATGGGTCAGCGTGCCTACCACCATAAATCATAAGCTGGTGTGGTACCTGGATCTGCTGCTCCACCTCTCCAACCCCAGGCCTGGGCTACTAGCCCGTCTATCTATTGTGTTGCGAAGGCCACTGGGATGGCCAGCCCCCATGCATACTTTCTGGATGATCGGGCATACTCTGCTGTCCCCATGGGTACATCCTGCTGCTCCCCGAACTGTCTCAGTACATGCTGCGGCAGGTACATCTCAATAATTAGGGATGTCTGTACTGTTCTGCCAATAAGGTATCGATACTGCCTGCAAAAACTAAGATGATCGTCCTCATCATCCCATGCCTCACAATCCCTGTAGGGTCTCCAGATGAACGTCACCATGGTATTAATCTGATGCTGCCACTACCCTGTCTCACCCATATGAGTCTGTTGTAATGCGCCGGCATAGTAGTAGGAGTAAGGCATCCCCTCGGCTAGCTGTGGTCTATCGATAGGAGGGCGGAATATGGCAATATGCTCCCAAGCCCAGATCATCATCAGTGTGGTCCCACAAGAGATGCTCTCTCCTCTCATGTATACAACGTCATGCAGCTAATGATAAAGCGTCCCCAACAAATAGGGACTCCATGCATAAACTGTCCTGTCTCGCCACATGTCGACCATGACATCCCCCCAACCAATCGAAAATCCGTGTCCTCGTCGGTCAGGAACCAAAATGCCACTAATCAGAGTCACCAGGAATGCATCAAAGCGACTGTAGTGATCTGCGAGGAAATCCCAATGGATCTCATAACCCTCAATGCCGAGTCTGACACCCTAATCCTGGTAGTACGCCCGGAAGGTCTGCTCGCCATGATGGGGATCGTACACGATCCGCTCCCCTCGAATCAGAATCTGGAGAATACAGTAGACGTCCTCCAAAGTAATCGTAGCCTCACCTGTCGGCAGGTGAAAGGAACAGGTCTTGGAATGCCATCTCTCACACAACATCGTCAGCAAACCCCTGTTCGCCTGAATGGCGGGCATGAATGTAGCATGGAATTAGCCGAGTCTCATCAATCGTCGCCGCTCTTGCGGGCCTAGTTGTTTGCCAAACCAAAAGGTCCTCGGTCTGCTCTCCCTCGTGTAAATAGGGGCAAGTTGCCTCTGCAAAAAGATGAACACTACATTAGCACTTTTGGGGCAACTGTGACCATCATGGAAAATAACTAAGGGCATGAAAGTATCAAAGCAAGTCAAAGTACGAAAATAGGCAAATGCATCACAAATAATCAAATGCGTCGCTAAAACGTAAATGCGTCGTTCAAAAAATCAAATGCATTTCAATAAGTCAAGTGCGTCGCTTGGAGACATTTGCGTCACGAATTTACGCATTTGCGTCGCCACATTGCGAATGCGGTGCGGCATTTCACTTGCGACATTCAAACAAACAGTTGCGTCGCAAAATTTTGATTGCGGCACTTGAGATGTCAAATGCGATTCGGTTAAGCACTTGCATCGCACCAAATATCGAATGCGGCGCAAACAGCCGGTGCGGCTCATTTTTTCTAAGCACTTGCATCGCGACACATCAAATGCAGCGAACGCGAAGGCAATTGCGGCTTACGCGAACGCATATGCGTCGCGGCGCATCCGTTGACTACCCTAAAAAGCATTAAAAAACACATAAAACGAGAAAATGACAAAGTGGGATTAGGGTACGTACTGCTGGTCCTGAGCCCTCTGGCTGTCTGAAGGTCCTCACAATCTCTCCGTGGTGCTCTGTCACTGGAATAACCATCATAGCTGCTGCGCCTTTCGCTATGAGCTCTCAGGATTCGCAAGGTGAATAGTGAAAGTGAATTGATTTTTACCCCTTTGACCACCTATTTATAAGGTGAAAATGACATTTTTCAACCGCGGTTAATACTGGAGGCTCATTTCCGCACCTTTGACCTCCCCGTAGGTTGCTTTAAACATGTTAGAATCTGAAACCGACTGCACCGCTGTTTTTCTAGCCATTAAATTGATTTATCGGAACCTTTTGCAAATTTTTCTGGCGCCGACCCAAAATTTGAAAATTTCCCGAGGGGGCAGGAATACTCCATACCTTCACTGGGGCATATTCTTCTTTGTCACAATGCGATAAGCGACATTATGACAAAGAGGGGCAAAATGTAGACACCTAAAAATGACCTAGGCCTGCAAGCTTCATTTTTACCACTTTCATCCTAGCATAATTAAGTCATTTAATTATGTCATTGGTCCACATTCAACTATTGATTAAATAATTCATAATTATTCAATTAATTCATGTTATTGGTTCCTCCTTGATTATTAAATAAATAAATATTATTTATTTATCTAATACGTCATTAATTATCTAAGTCTTCCTTTAATTAAATAAATTTCATAATTTATTTAATTTCCCTTTGTCATTTATGTCTTCTTGATTAATTAAATAAATTTTATTTATTTAATTACGTCACTAATTAAGTCCCCTTCTTCTAAAAAATTAAATAAATTCTTATTTATTTAATTTTGTCCACTTTCCACTATAATTAAATAATTTTAATTTAATTATTTAATTATTCATTTAGCTTTTTCTCTCATTAAATTTAAATAAATTTGATTTATTTAATTTAGCCAATTCTCTTGAGTTGTGAATTAAATCATTATTTAATTCAAAATAATTCTTTTGTCACATTCCTCCATAATTAAATAATATCTCTATTATTTAATTATTTACTAGTCACCTAAAGTAAATAAATTTTATTATTTAATTTCTCCAACAACCTCTTTGTCCGTGCCAGCCTTATCTTCCAAATTAATTTTTGACCTTTGAAATCTCATTTAATTTCAGCCCTAGATTGAATTATTTTATAATTCAATCTCAACCCTTCGTTCTTACCTTTTGCCCTAATTTTGACCTAACCCTAATGCACATGGCAACATTTAATCTTGATCATTGATTCTAGGGTTCTGGTCATCTTTTCATCCTGGCCACACATTCAAAATTGTAGTTTTCATAAAAGGGCAATTTTGTTCTCATTTGCTCCTCTCTTGCTTTCTTGATCTTTTTCTCTTTGGTCCATGTCTACTTGCTGTCAACTTAGGGTTATAGTTTTTACAGTCATTTGTCACTTAGCTTATTGTAGGGTCATTTTATTTTCTGCAAATCCTTCAACACTTGCATAGGGCTTAGTCTTTAGTCATAGTTGCTCACACAAATC
>VDFB02000017.1:121485960-121524759 GCA_007258455.2 Sequoia sempervirens | reverse complement strand
TCCATTATATTGTGCATCATATCATAGAATCGTGGTCATGTACGGTATGTGGCACCGCGCCTTCATTTTAGGCGAAGGGCATGATGTTCCAACGATTATGGCCTGCCCCATGGGCAAGTAAATGCTGTTTTGTGTTGGTCCTCGGGAGCAATGCGAATTTGATTATAACCAGAGAAACCATCCATGAGGGATAGCATCTCGTGTCCTGCAGTTAGATCGACTATGATGTCAATGTTGGGCAAAGGAAAGTCATCATTTGGACATGCTTTGTTTAGGTCGAAAATCTATACGCCACAGATTAGTCCATTTGTCTTTGTCACCGGCACTAGGTTGGAAATCTATTCAGCATAATCTATAGACCTTATGAATCCAGCATCCAGTAATTTCTTTAACTCGGCCTTAACCAATAGAGCAACTTGTGGGTGCATTTTGCGCAACTTCTGCTTGACTGGTTTAGCATTGGGTACTAGTGGCAGATGATGTAGAACCAGTTTGGGGTCCAATCCTCGCATGTCAGCATAGGACCATGCAAAATTTATTTTCCGTTAAAGAATTTGCTGAAATTGTACGAACCTCTTCATCTGGTAATGATGCAGCAAATAGGACCATCAGGTCTTTTAGATCAAAATATTTATCCTCTATGGTATTCTCCCACAAGCATGGCGATCTCTCCTATTGCATGCAGGGAGAAAGTCAGATCCTCCATCTTTGAAGCCTCGAGAGGTTTTCACCCGTAGATATGTCCTTTGTTTTTACTATTTTACCGTCAAGAGGTGCCTTTCAGTTTTCACCTAGAGACGTTTCATTTTTTACTTTATTTTTACTTTTGCGACTAGAGGACTGAACCGTCTCACCGAAGTATGCCGTGCAGTCTAGATCAATAGCAAATCCTAATTTGTGATCCCCACTGGGTATGCCTTCGCGTAATCCCATGAATTCAGCAATGGCTTCATCATTTTGGAATGTGTCTAGAACTGGCAGTCCTTGTTGGTCCCAATCGACTAGTTCAGGGTAGACTAATGAAATGCCATCATCAAGGCTAGTGAATTTGGGTGAGGATGCTGATAGCATACAGATGGATTCGTTGATGTTGTAGATGAGGTTATCATAGTCCAACTTGACATCAGACTCTATCCAGTATTCTCCTTCACTAGTGTCATATTCATTGTCATAATAAGGGGTGAAGGTTTGAGAGCCCTGGTTATCAATGTCATCTAATACTTCAGATAGATTAGATTGAGGGGGTTCGGATGGTGGTTGTTGCGTGTCAAGAGATGTGGTAGTGGGATTTTGACTGTTTGGTGCCCGCTCAATTTTGAATGTTTGCCAAAATCGTTGTTTAGAGGTCAATTCCCCTGGTTCGACAAACAAATCATCAAGACAACAGTCACTTAGGGATCGTTCGGAGCCAAATTCCCACTCGTGGGAGTCTGTTTTGGTTAGATATTCCCTATTAGTCTCAACACTTTCAGAAGCATGTACTTGCTCACTGGAAGGTCCAGGGGTACGTCAATCACCATTGTCGAGTGATCCAAACCCTAATCCAAGATACTTCAGAGTTTGGAAAGCTTCTATGGGTTCTCTTCGACCAGTTTTATTTTTTCCAAGGCCACTAATACCATCGTAGCCTTTAGCCTTCATGATATTGTAACCCTTGCCATATTTCTGGACCAGTAGTGGAGGTAGTGAGACTGTATCCTTGTAGATCCATCCTGTGATGTCGGCAAGGTCTTCATCACTCATGTCTCCCTACTTGATGAAAACTATATTCGGTGGAACTTTGAATGTTTCTTGCGGTTCCATTCTGAAACATGGTCGACCATATATCTTTGGAGGAGTGGGTATTGTAGTTATGCTGTATGCTATATTTAGTTTGAACTCTCCGCAGCCGAGGTCCTGGATTTTATCAGTTGATTCATTCTTAGGGTTGGTGGAGGGTTGTGATATGTCAGAAGACGTGGATGGAGTGGATGTGGAAGATGACTCGAGCATGGAAGGGTCGATGTATTTGGACGAGGAGCTAGGTGCTTCCCGGTTAATAGGTACTTGGTTTTCAGAGATACCTCTTAAATTGGTACAATATTGGAAAGGGTCGGAGTCTCCGTATATGGTTACTTCTGTACCATCAAAAGGAAACTTGAGGCATTGGTGGTATGTCGATGGAACGGCTTTTAAGGCATGGATCCATGGGCGGCCAAGTAAGATGTTGTATGGTAGTTCCAAATCCAGGACCTGGCAAGTTGTGTCGACAATGAGTGGTCCCACTATGATAGGGAGAGAGATAACACCTCGCGAAGAGAATTCCTCATCATCATATGCTTTGATCACTATGCTTTTCGTTGGGTCTACGCATGCATCAGAGAATCCGAGAGCCTTAACCAGTTTAAGGGAGCATATATTCAACCCTGCTCCGCCATCTATTAAAACCCGTCTAACCTTGTGCTTGTGGACAAAAACTTCTATGTGTAACGCATCATTGTGGTTGGTTTTAGATGATGAGTAATCCTGATCTGAGAAGGTGACATGGTGCGGCGTGGTGAGATATCCCACCATAGTTTCAAACTGATTGACATCAATGTCCTTTGGGACCGAGGACTCTAGGAGAGTTTTATCCAGGATTTCTTTGTGTGCAGGAGAAATACGAAGCAGCTCAAGGATAGATATTTGTGCAGGAGTCTTTCCTAGTTGGTCAATGAGATTGAACTAACTTTTGGGTTTCCACTGTTGTGGGGTTGAGACAGGTTTTGGTTGTTTAGCAGATGAAGCTGGTTGTGATTGCTTAGCAGATGGGCTTGCTATAATGATCTTGGCTTGTCTAGGGGGAGGTGGACCAGCTATAGTGACCTTGCCACTTCACGTAGTAGCATTACACTGTGGTGCTCTCTTGATCGTAATGGTGTTGATGTACTCCTCGTCTGTTCTAACATTATTTATTATTGGTCCACTAGAGTAATCGTACTTGGCTCGGGTGAAGTTAGCTTGGTTTTGTGGACCTGAAGTGGAAGCATTATGGGGACCATGATCCTACAGTGGATTCTTGTGGATAGTATGATCTGAGTTGGAATTGAATTGTGATCCACCTACTTCGATGGTGCAATTTTCAATGAGGTCTTGGATTACGTTTTTCAGTTGTCGATAGTTGGAGGTTTTATGCCCTTTGAATCGATGGTATTCACAAATTGCGTTGTCATCCCACCATGCTGGTTTGAATTGTCCTGGGTCATAAGGTTTTATTTCCGAAAGTGTGATGACCCCATGTTGGATGCATTTCTTGAGGACATCTGCAATGGGTTCACCTAAATTGGTGCATGTGCGACCCCTAGGGAATTGTCTTAGTTGACGATATTGTCCTTGATGGTTTTGATCATTTTGACTGTTTGAAGGAGTATTGGGGGGAGGTTTCAATGTTGTTGTTGGTCTATTTTGTTGTTGCACCCCTTTTAGAGCCAATACGGGACTTACAGTCTTGGCGTCGACAACACCATCATTTGTAACATGTTTATTCTTGACCCAGTATTTGTTTTTGTCAGTGAGTGGGTTGGTGTTTGTGTTTTTGGAACCATACCTCAGTTCTCCCTTTGCGATATGGGCTTTCTCAATTTGGACCCCCTTTTCCACTAATTCTGTGAAGGTTGTGCAACAATGTATTTGCAATGCAAATTTGAGGGGCCCTAGAAGTGTTTGGACAAACATGTCAACCTTTTCTCTTTCAGGAATGTCAATGTGACATCGACTAGCGAGGCTTCTCCATTTTTGAAAGAACGAGATAAATGTCTCACCCGACTCTTCTTGTGTGAGATTGCACAAGCTAGTGATAGAGGTGTCCATGTCAATATTGTATGCGTAATTTTTTATGAACCTTCTTTTGAGCTCATCCCATGTTTGGATATCTTTTTGCGTTGAAAACCATTCAAGGGCTTGACCCGCCAAACTTTTGGAAAAAAGTCTCATCAAGTATGTGGGTTCGTAGGCGATATCCATACAGTTAGTTGCGAATTCGCGAAGATGTTCAATGGGATTTGTCTTGCCTTTATATTTAGTGAAGTTGGGTGACACATATCCTGGCGGAAATGCGGGCATACGTAAGTTTGTGTCAAATGGGTATACATCCAGATCATATGATATTTCAGGATTTCCCGCCTGTGATGAACATGTTTTGCATTTTCTTCTCCATATCCCACACTGTTGTTTTGAGTTCATCTATGGTAGGGTCATTTACATTTCCATACATTGGATTGCCTGGTACACCATGTGTTCCTGCGTGAGTAGGTGTATTGTGGCGGTACGGGTTGTTGTGGTACGTATGACGTGTGTTGTTGGTATTGGAAGTTGTGATTAGGTGCATGTTGATGAGTGTGAACGTTGGATGAGTATGTTGGAATGTGTCCCCCAGCTATGCATGTCGTTATTTGGGGGATGTTGTGACCATGAATGTTATGATGTATTAACGATGTCATGGGTTGAGTTATTTGGCCACTTTGTGTGAATTGTTGATTTTGCACAAGGGGAACATTGGTATTTGTACCTTGGGAGGTAATGACGTTTGACTGTGTTGTCGTGTTAATGTTTTGTTGTTGTCCTTGTATAAAGATACGTCCTATGGCTCCTCCCAAAGGATGTTGTGAATTACTACTGAACGATTTTGTTGAAGTTGTGTTCATGGTAGTAGATGTAGTTGTCAAGGGGGAGTTGTGATGACTTGATGATGCCCCCGTGGTATTTGCTATTGCGATAACAGGAGGATTGGAATAATTTACCCATGATGTCAAGGAGCCAAGAGTGTTTGTATTTAATTGGGGTAGTGTTGTGGATGTTGTGGATGATTGTGATCCCCCAATATATGTAGCGTTTATTGTATTGGAGATGTTTGGGATGTTGGATGTGGTATGCAGTGTCGTTGTGGTGTCAAAAGGGATGTTGCTTGTAGTGTTTAGGACTTGACCACTGTGTGAGATGTTGTGAACATTGTTGGCATTAGGATCATGTAGCGTGTTAATGTCGAATCCTAGTGGTAACTTAGCTCCTTCATTCAAGAGCATAGCTACGAATCTGTCTCTGTCGTGACATGCTATTGTTTCAACCAACTGATAGACCTCTGGGTCTTGTGTCAGTGCTTCTATGTGTTCTTGAAGTAGTTGACCGTTTTCATCTCTTTGCAAGTAGCATTCGAATGAGTTGTTAGGTAAGGATTGTGTTGTCACTAGAGGTTGATTGTCTAGATTGGTAAAGGGATCATTCACGGTCCAGTTTGAGTCATGTGGAGGACTGTTGGGATCTTGCCTATTGTTTTCCATTTGTCCTTTTTGCTTTTGAAGTCTAGTTTCGACCATAAATGAGATTGCTCAAAGGGAATGTCCACTAAATGCAAGTATGACACTAGGTGAAATCTAAGGTTCAACTGACGATTAAAATGACCACTATTTTTGGATTTTTGCGAATAAGGTATGCAATGTGGATGCAATGTAAAATGAGGCTATCTAAGCACTTCTAAGCTTGAACTTTGTTTTCGATTTGGACTGCTAAAGGACTTTGTTGTTAATGACAAGTTGACAAGATGACTAGTGAGTCTTCCTAACTAGACTTTTGAGTTGGAAGAAATCTCACAAAAGAGGACAATGACTAAAAGGATGTTTGATAACTTGGTCCAAAAGGGTCTAATTTCGAAAACAATGATTTTTCCAAGGGGTGCTTAAGATTTTCCTACTCCTAAATATGCAAGATATGAGCCTAGGGACAACGTAATGTTGAATGTGTGATACTAAATGGGGTGAGGTATGAAACCTAAGGTGATCAATGCAAGCTAAGAGAAAAAACTTTGAGCAATTTCAAATTGGGTTTCTGGTAGGATCTTTTTGATGACAGAGTTTGACAGATGGTTGACAGTTTGGAGGTCTCTGGTTTTGACTATGCAGTTTTAAAATTTTGACAGGAAAATGCGTCTCAGTTTGGCAATTGCGTCACGGTTTCGCAACTGCGGTTCAGTTTTTCACTTGCAGCTTTTTGACTGTTAGATGCGACTCAGTTTATCATATGCAACTTTCAGGTTAACAGATGCTTCAAGATGCCTACAGATGTGTTGTTTTAAGTTTCAAATGCGGTTTATCAGAGCAGTTGCGTTACAGAATGTTAGTTGCAGTTCAACAGATATGACAGTTTTGTTTCAAAGTGATTTTCGTGGTATGTTGATGGAAGTTTTTGATCTGTTTGATGAATGTTTTGTTTGGACTGTGACAAAACTAGAATGCACTTGACAAACACAACATTTTAAGGGGTAACCAAACACACATGAGATAAGAACAATCTTAAAAAGGCCACTAGGCCATGGGTTTGTATACTTGATATAGCCCACCAATTATACCCCGGATTGGTGATGAACACCTTTCCTTCTCGAGAGTGGATAGCTTAGAATTTTGGTGGAATTGGCTCCCCTCCACGGCTCATTAACATCATTCGAGCACACCAAATTCGGATTCATTGGGTAGTGACATCCCAAGAATTGCTATCTCTACTCAAGGGGATCAGTAGTGAGTAATCTTCGGGCATGATCTGTACCACACTATATCAAGCAACGACCAATAGAACGATTGGACACTAAGACAAGAGGTGTTTAATTCGGGCATTCCATTAGTGGGGTGCGATCCGTGCGGCGAGAGTCCCCTTTCGGATCCATCTTGTCAGAACCACACTCGTGATTCTTGGGCTTTCCCCAAGAACCCACTTTTCTATACCGGCTGGAAGTCCCTCGGTGTCAGGGTGCTACTGGTCTGAGTCGTCCTGGGGTGAGTACTTTTTCCCATCAGAACAGGCCCAAGTTCTAGAGTCGGTAACTGTTTCTCTTACACCCAGGATCGCACGAATGCGCAAGGGGAGAGGATACTTTGATATACCGAATCATGAAGGGTAAAATAACAAAAAAGAATGGGTCTGGTTTTCTGATCACAAGGTTTTCACCAAGTGAGAGCATACTCACCTACCACTCCACAAGCACACTCAAGCATGAAAGACATGATTCTTTTTATAAGCACCAAATTCCAAGTTTGCTAATCTAGAAATAAACAAGCACACTATTTTTTTCTCCTTCTTTGACATGCGAATTTGCAAACAATGAGCTAGTAGTCTTGTATGTAATGGTCTTGGACACACGAAAAAGGATCGCCACATGCTACAAGAAATTATTAGTAACACAAAAGATCTAATCTGGTTAACATGCAGGAATAAAAAACATAGAAAAGATAGAAAACCAGAAAACCAGTAAACAGAAAAACCCAAAATTCGACAATTAAAATCTCAAAACTGACAGAAAAAATTTACCATGCAAATGCGGCGCGGTATTACTAGACAGATGCGACGCGGTTTGGAAAATGCGTCGTTTGGGGTCTTGAATGCGGCTCGAAATGTCAGATGCGTCTATGTAATTACCCGTTGCGGCTTGTCAGAACAGCTGCGTCATTTCTGTCAGTAGATGCATTGCGACGTTTGCGGTGATCCATACCAGTATCCTGCAAAACAACATAAAACAACAAAAAACCCTACGAAAATAGAAAGCCACTACCAGAAAGGATTAGTGACAGAAAATCTAATCTTATTCAACATGCAGGAATAAAAACAAAATACAGAAAGACATAAGATTAGAGAACCCGAAATCCAAAAATAAAACCCCCAAACTAAAAAAAGTATTATACCAGACAGATGCGGCACGGATTGCAAATGCGGATTTTGGGGTTTCAGATGCGGCTCAGTAAAAATAGATGCGTCGTGATGGGCGTCAGTTGTGGTGCGTCAGAGCAGTTGCGGCTCTATGGTTCTCGGGTGCGTCGCGATGCATATGATGCATCACACTATTTTTAAAAAAGGTTGCAGCGATCCGTACTTGTACCTACAAAACAACAGAACACAACAAAAAATGCACGAAAAGCCGAGAAACGACGTCGGGTTCACCAATGTGATCAAGGGAAAATCCTAAAATTGTTAGAGGGGTTAGCACAATAACATCAAAATTCCTATGAAATAAAAAAGTACAAAGGAAGTGATGTGAAGACAAAAGGGACAATGTTACCCTAAGTCTCCACCTTCCATGATTGACCTTTGTTACACCTCCTAGCTTGCAATAAATAAAATGCCCTCAGATTTGTGCGAGCAACTATGACTAAAGACTAAGCCCTATGCAAGTGTTGAAGGATTTGCAGAAAATAAAATGACCCTACAATAAGCTAAGTGGCAAATGACTGTAAAAACTATAACCCTAAGTTGACCACAAGTAGACATGGACCAAAGAGAAAAGGATCAAGAAAGCAAGAGAGGAGCAAATGAGAACAAAATTGCCCTTTTATGAAAACTGCAATTTTGAATGTGTGGCCAGGATGAAAAGATGACCAGAACCCTAGAATCAATGATCAAGATTAAATGCTGCTATATGCATTAGGGTTAGGTCAAAATTAGGGCAAAAGGTAAGAACGAAGGGTTGAGATTGAATTATAAAATAATTCAATCTAGGGTTGAAATTAAATGAGATGTCAAAGGTCAAAAATTAATTTGGAAGATAAGGCTGGCACGGACAAAGAGGTTGCTGGAGAAATTAAATAATAAAATTTATTTACTCCAGGTGACTAGTAAATAATTAAATAATAGAGATATTATTTAATTATGGAGGAATGTGACAAAAGAATTATTTTGAATTAAATAATGATTTAATTCACAACTCAAGAGAATTGGCTAAATTAAATAAATCAAATTTATTTAAATTTAATGAGAGAAAAAGCTAAATGAATAATTAAATAATTAAATTAAAATTATTTAATTATAGTGGAAAGTGGACAAAATTAAATAAATAAGAATTTATTTAATTTTTTAGAAGAAGGGGACTTAATTAGTGACGTAATTAAATAAATAAAATTTATTTAATTAATCAAGAAGACATAAATGACAAAGGGAAATTAAATAAATTATGAAATTTATTTAATTAAAGGAAGACTTAGATAATTAATGGCGTATTAGATAAATAAATAATATTTATTTATTTAATAATCAAGGAGGAACCAATGACATGAATTAATTGAATAATTATGAATTATTTAATCAATAGTCGAATGTGGACTAATGACATAATTAAATGACTTAATTATGCTAGGATGAAAGTGGTAAAAATGAAGCTTGCAGGCCTAGGTCATTTTTAGGTGTCTACAATATTAAATATAATATATTAAATAATATAAATATTTAATTATATTTCTTTTATATGAATCATCCTCCTAGATCTCTAAATTGTAATAATAGCATGTAGTTCCTCCAAACTATCATGATGTACTTCCTCCCTTTCCCATGTAATAGGTGTACCTTGTAGGTGTTAAATGGTTCCATGTTGGTCTCCTTATTGATGCATTTCTATCCTTCCACATAAATCTATATAGTATCAAAATATAGGTAATTTTATGGTTAAATGGAATCTCTCTTAATTGCTAAATAATCCATTATGATTGAGGATGGGTGGATTATTATCTAGGATCACATCTTAAAAATCCTATAGAGGTCATGTGGTATGTTTTTCTTAATACATATATTCCCATACAAACCTCTTTCCATGTATTATCAACTCACCTATATGATAGACACCTTCCTAGATTTAAATTTCATATGATATATATGTACACAAGTGTTTCCAATTGGAATTGCTATAATTATACTTTTATGGCATTCTAGATATTCAAAATAGTTTTCATAAATCTACCAAATAAACCCATTCTTGACATTGAACCTACATAATTTTAGGTAGTCCAATGAAAGATTAGGGTCTAGGGTTCATAAATTTCAAATACTTTAGTGTTATGGGTTTAGATTTTACAGTTTAGGGTCTAGGGTTTAGCAAACTTAGGGTGAAGTTTGGGTGGTCCCTAGCATAATTTAGAGTTGCAAGTTAGTGTCAATTGGAATCGATTGTACGTGTTTAGATTTACGAATTTGTTAACTAAATTTGCAAACAAACATCAAGATAAACTTTATGAATTTTAACCATTCTTTAACATATTGATTTCTAATCTAATTATAATTTAAAATTGAAACTAAAGTTTAATATATATCATTTTTTCCATACAAAGCAAATAAAATTTAAAACATTTAAGCAATGTGAATGATTTTTTTTAGCTCGAAATTACCTAGTTTTCAAAATCAAAGTGATTTGTTCGATTCCAATTTAGGGTTTTAACAATTTTTTTTGTTCCAATTCAAATTAGGGTTTCAGTTTTAAACAATTAGGGTTTTTAATGAAATTTTTTCATGTCAATTCAAACTAGGGTTTTCAAATTCAATTTTTTTCGTTTGATTTGAATTCAGGGTTTCAAAAAGCTCGATTTGGATTTGTAAATGCGATGTTTTTATTTCATTTCAATTTCTAGGGTTTTGAAATGCAATTTTTTTTGTTTTGTTTCAATTAGGGTTTTCAAAATCAATTTTTTTTGGGTTTAATCGAACAATTTAAGATTTAAAAGTTAAATTTTGTTTCTAAAACACAATTCAAGGTTTTTTTTTCATTTTTATTAAAAAACATTTAAGTTTTATTGCAAGTTTTCGTCTATTTTTACAATTATTGAATTCTACTATAACAATTAAAAAAATGATTAAAACGTGACATGAATTAAAAAAAATACATGCTAAATTAACTTATTTCTTTTAAAATTTCAATTCAAAATAAAAAAAAGGAAAAAAATAGCGTTTAGGTGGGGTACCTATAGCTGGTCGTGGGGTCGCTGTCACCAACAATTACTTGGGGTCCCGTCCATAGAGCAGTGAAAACTATTCTTTTAAAAAAAAAAATAGTAGTATAAAACGAGATCCTGATTTATACAACTCGGGATCCCGTTATTTATAAATCGAGATCCTGTTTCTTATAAATCAGGATCCCATTCTGTGGCCATTAGTTCGGAGTCCAATGGGAAATGGGATCCCGATTTTTAAAAAGTGGGATCCCGTTTGATCTCAAGCTCGGGATCCCAAACTGTAACGGGATCCCGATTTTTAAAAATTGGGATCTCGTTTATTAAATCAGGATCCTGTTTGTTCGAAGCCAGTTTCAATTTTTTGGCTAAGGCAAAAAACTTCCATGTTTCGTGGACTCAACTTTGTGCACTTACCCAGCATGGTGGGCCCCTTATTGCCATGATGGAGACTATGTCAGTTTCCTTTGAAGGCAGTCGTCCGATGATCTCACTAAGGTGAAGGATCGATGACTAATATTTGAATCTACATCAAATGGGATTAGAGCCATTCATGCAACATGCGAGTAAGCTTTCATGGTGACCATGACATCTATTGCCATGGTTTGATCGAAATAAAGCAACTATTCTTCTACTTTTGGTATCACAAAGCATTCAAAACATCTTAGATGGAGATTATAAGTGGATATGTTCTATATAAGGATTTGATAAGTAGTATTGGGTTAGAATACAAGTTGATAAAATTGTAAAGAAATGTTCTCAAGGATCTTATATGTTATATGTTAAATCTGTCATAAACCCTTAGATGTTTATGAATTTGACTCCCTCAATGGATATATGGCACTGATGTAAGTTGTACTAATTTGTATGGTTCAGTATTTTGTTTTCCTTTACCTAATGCTTGCTACAATTTGCAAATGAATGACTATTTTACACTATGGAATGTGTTGTAGTTATGTCATGCTCCAAATAGTTGATATTACTAATGAACAACCAATTCTATTCAGCATTATGCTATTATGTTGAGCTATTAAATGAGATTATCTATTGTTGCTAATGTTGTTTATGATAATGGTGCAGAGGTTGTAAAAGCATTAAGGGATCACCCTCCCCGATCTTGTAGAGCCAAAATTGTAGGATGTCTTTAAAATCCTTGTTAGTTGGTCCAAGTCCTTCGAGTTTCCCTTGATTGAAATTGGAAATTCCATAGGTAAATTAGAAGACCAACCTGGTTACAGTAAAAACAACCAATAGGTAGAGGGGAGAGAGATAGAGGGATTCAATGAGAGAGAGAGGGAGGGAGTGGGAGAGAGATAGAGGGTAGAGGGTTAAGGGTAGAGGGGAGGGAGATAAGAGTGAGTGAGAGAGAGAGAGAGAGACTTGAGAGAGGGAGAGGGGGTAGGAGGGTGAGACTCAAGAGAGAGAAGGAGGGAGGGAGTGGGAGAGAGATAGAGGGTAGAGGGTTTAAGGGTTTAGAGTTTAAGGGTTAATGGTTTAGGGTTTAGGGTTAAAGGTAGAGGGTGTTGATTTTTTTTTTACATTGTAACCAAGTTTTTCTTCTAATCTACCTATGGGATTTCCAATTCCAATCAAGGGTAGCTTGAAGGACTTGGACCAAATGACAAGGACTTTAAAAAGCCTCCTACACTTTGGGCTCTGCAAGACCCGGGAGGGTGATCCCTTAACGTGTTTACAACCTCTGCACCAATATCATAAACAACATTAACACATAATAGATAATCCCAATGAATAGCTCAACACAATAGGATAATATCAAATAAAATTGGGTTCATCGATAATATCAACTATGTGGAGAATGAGATAACTACAACACAATCCATAGTAAAATATATTCATTAATTTGGAATTTGTTGCAAGCTCTAGGAAAAGACAAACAATTATTGAACTACACAAATAAGTACAACTTAGATCAATGCCATATATCCATTGTAGGAGTCAAATTCATAAGCATCTAAAGGTTTATGACAAATTTAATACATAACATATAAGATCCTTGATAATACTGCATTACAATTTCATTAGTATGCATTCTCACCCAATACTACTTATCAAATCCTTATACATAACATATCCGCCTATAATCCCATTCAAGCATTTTAATTAATTCCTTGAATTAAAGCTAAAATAAGGATTAGACATGCAACAACAATGAGATGAATGAAACAACCCTTAGTCATCTTATTCAAAATTCAGATATGCATGTACAGTGGAGAGACATGAGTTTGGATTTATCATTTCAACTCAAATGGTAGTATTGTTATAGAACATTAAATCCCCATGAATTCAAAACCGATTATAGAATAACTTAGAACCTAAATTGTATTTCTCTCTAAAACCATCAAAATTTACAATTTTGTTTGCAACTTCACCTAGACTCGACCAAAAATTATCTAACTTGCTAACCCATACTTCTGGCCTTGAAATCCTTCTTATAGAAAATGAAGGATCAAACAAGCATCAGGCCAGAAAGTACACATGTCACCATCTAGTTGGCACACTTTGTGGTATTCCAAAAATTGTTACAACAACCATCACCTTGGAGAATATTCTTTTTCATCATGCAAGCTGAGAAAAGTTGATGCAATAACAAAAAACCACAAGAAACCCACGTCGAGAATGCCATCATAGAAAAACTTTAAATCGTGGTAACCGCAACATCTGATTTACCACCTGTTAGTAGTCCATTCCTTTTACTCTTCCTCAGTCAAATATTTAGTTATCCATTTCTGTTATTCTTCATCAGTTGGCCAATCAAAATTAATGACCTCATTCACCTTGGTATTATAAGGTGTGTATTTTACCACTAGCTGATTTGCATCTCTTTCAAAAGCTTCTAAAAATGAGCAGGTACTAATGATTTTATCCATACAGCTCACCAATAAGTCATAATCTGAGTCATCACAAATTAATTGAATTTGATCATTGATGACTTCACTTGCTTGATCCTGCCACTTTTGGAGTTACCTGATTTTCCCCTGCTCATCAATTATATCTGGTAATAATGTGTTACCCCAATCATTAAAATTCTTCACCAATTCCCTGATCTTCCTACTCAAATCATCTGGTAGGGTCTAAAAACCCTGCAATGATTTAACCAACACTTGAGTAGTCTTTAATGATTGGGGCCTATTATTTGAATAAAACCTTGAAGCCTTATACATGACATCCAAATTACTGGCCCTAGGGATCTAATTTTCAATCAATGGTATCACTACTTCCTGATCCCTATCAATATTCTTTATTGCATCTAACAACAAAGAATATAAATAATGTATAGATAGCAATTTACTATCAACCTTTTCATTTAAATGCATCAAGATAGTAGTAACAATCTCTTTTTTCTTTGAAAGAGATCCCTCCTCACTTACCTTCAATGATGTCTGCAATTCATCAATTCTTTGCAAGAGTTGCTTCTTTTTAGGATCAATAGAGCACTCTATTTCTTCATCAATTTGTTCGAAAGGAGGGGTGAGAGAAAGATTCTAACTGGGAGACCCTGGTGTGGAAACAATTGTAGAAGCAGGAAGCACTGACGTTAATGTGGAAGGTAATGTACTAGTCCCTGAAGCAGTTGATGTCTCCCCAATTTGTTTCTACCTAAACCTTTCCACCTCAGTCTGCAACTCAACATTCCTTTGTTGCATCTTGTTGTATTCCTCAATCAAAAGGTTATACTTCTCCATTAGAATCTTCTTTTCAGCCTCCTCCCTTTTAGCAATCTTTTGGGCCAATTTGGCCACATTCATTGTCAATTTAGTGGCCTGAGTGGTTGAGGTCTCTGAAGCTCTCTTTATTATCAATCCTCCTCTAAAATTTGAATTAATATCCATAACGTTTGGCTTTCTTCCTTGAGGAGCCAATGCCCAAATTGCCAAAGTTTCATATTCCTCACTGAAGGAAGAATCTTGCAATGTTGCCTTGACTTCTTCAGAGTCTTGCAAAGGATGCTTGGACTTTAAAATAGCATTAAATGCTACAACATCTATAATGTACCATTTAGGAAAAATCAACACACCAGCCTGACTCACCAGTCTTCTTCCCTCTTCAGGAGTGATGTTCTTAAATTCCTCCATTAATTCAGCTTTTACCTCCTCATCATTATCCTAGTTTGACCTATCAAGCCTTAGTTCTCTTCTCTTCTTACATTTCTCTTGATATTCTTCAAATTTCATCCTCCATACCAATTGCAAGAATATAGGAGTTTTTAAAAATGTATTGTCATCTAGAAACTCACATGCTTCCATTCTTGCATCTTGTACACTTTTTCCTTTCATATCTAAATCAGATAGAACAAGTTCAGCTGGCCTAGGAGGGGAAGGCATACCAACCTGCATGTTTTGATCACTAACAATAATTTCATCCATTAGATCCTCCCGTGGTTGATCAATTCTTTGTCTTTTAGGGCTTGGCTCGGATGGTGGTGATGAGGGACTATCTTCTGGTGATGATTCTAAATCAATGATTTTAATTGCCCTAGGAACTTTGAATTTTGGACCTGGTTGTGAAGGAAACTTCATTATTTTCTTTCCTTTTCTATCCACTTCCTCTTCATCACTACTATCATCCTTTTTCCTCCTGTAAATAGGCCACCTTTCTCTAGGATGGTATGTTGGCCTTGTTTCAATTGGCCTAGCACCTTGTTCCTGTACACCCAGACTCAGTTCTAAATTTATCTTTTTGGTCCTCAATGTGCCCATAATTTCCTTGAAGTTCTCCATTAGAAATTCAATCTTCTTATGGTATGGATTGAACTCCAACAAAGGATTATACTTCAGATCCATATTATGCATAATATCTAATAGCTTATCATAAGCTATCCATTTATCCTTGTTCAACTCCTGCCCATTTAGATCAAATTCATTTATGATCAAATCCTTAGGAAAGTTGAACTCATGCAAAAAATTTACAGGCTTTATTCTTTGTCTAAAAAGGGCAAAGAAACCCTTTGGATCATGCTGTCACTTTGGACCACACCTCAAATGGTAATCATCAAAGAATTTCTCAAAATTCACCCAACCTCCTTTTGAAAATGAAAAATCAGACAATGTTCCCTTACCCCTCCCTATGAGGTTGTCCTCATGGATACAGCCTATTTGCCACATAACTTTTGCAAACCCCACTCTTGGTGGCACATTGTATGGAAGTATATGGGGGGTTCCTTGAAAATCATATACTCTCAAAACAGTGCTGACTGGGTATGGGATAATGTCACCCCAGTTATGGAAAACTTTCAATTCTAGCTTCCTCCCTTTTGGCCTGAGGAAATCATGTAATTCCTTAGGGATCTTGGGTATATTCACCATCATTCTAGCCCTCAATCTAGAAGCAAAGAAATTATAAAATTGCAAATAACTGGTACTTTCCTTATTACAAGATAAATTTACAGCCCATAATTGTACTGGAAATCTTTCTCCATCAACCAATTGCCTTAATTCCATCTTTTCAGAGAAAAAGCTAGCAATCTTGAACAAGAACATATGCATCATCATAGAATACCAGAAGAATTGAGTGTCGATATCATTTTTCTACAACTTTGACAACCCTTCATGTATCCTCTCAGCCAAGAAAGAAGAAAAGTAAGATGTCACAGAGAAGTTAGGGTGTTGTATTTGTACCCCCATGAACATGTATGCAATAGGCAGCACCGCACCAGGACTGAAACCCAAAATCTAACACAATGAATAGAAAGTGGCCAAGAAATGATCTGTAAAATAGTTTAATTTGAAAGGTTCCTGGTCATTGGGGTTGATATGAAATCGTGAACCTCCTGCTCTAGCCAGATGAGGTGGAAGCAACTTAGCTCTAAAAAGAGACTTCAACTTTGCATATTCCTACTTCATTTCCTCAAGATTGATAGGAACCAAGTCTTCACTTGGTTCACTCAAGTGAAAAATCTGTTGGACCTCTTCTCTATTAATGCTCAACAGAACCTTTCCATCACTATCCCTGATTACCCATGTGACAGGGTCATATCTTGCAGCTACTGCCCTAAGTAAGTCTACTTCAAAGAACATGTTTGGGACCACATGAGAGGAATCCTAGCATCGACAATGTTAGAGAAAATATATACTAATGCTTCCCCCAGGATTTTCCCTCACATTAGAACCAATCCCTTCTTCCTATCATTCGTTGACCTGGGCAATTGATCCAGGAAATCATCGTACAAGTTTCTTTTTAAATAGTCAACTTGGCCAGAATGTGGCTTTGGCAGTGCCATCTTGGACAAACTAGGGTCTTTTTACAATTTCACACTTCGAATAGCTAGGACTAATGAGAGATAGGAAATTATAGAACAAAACACTACAATTTCTCACAACTATAATTAAACTATAGCCCTAACATGTTTATCAACAAGCTCAATGACAAGCACAATGAATCTTTTCCCAAATTCTGGCTACAAAGATTCACAACTTTGCTTTCGACTTGCATGCTGCACGAATGACTCTAACCATATTTGATGCAGATTTAAATTTTTTTTGTCGATCCTTCAGTTAGATCAAATCATCAAATGACCCTCTTCAAAACAAGCTGACACAATTGCCAACATGGCAATAAGGGGCCCACCATACCATACATTGCCAAGGAAGTCCACGTGGTAGTTTCCCGCGATATCGCAATTAGTAAAGGTCTTATAACTTTGGATCACGTGATGGTGGAAAACTGTAGATCTTGAGCATTCATGATCTTGTTCCGTCAACATAGTTGCCATCCTTATTATTAACCGTCGAGCAACTTTTTCATCAAGATTATAACATATCCACTGATTTAAAACATGTGCACCTCAAGAACACTTTAGTAACCCTATTTTTAATGTATTAAGGCTAGATTAATTTACCATAGTGTTTCCTTCATTCCTTGGCTTCATTAGATGAGACACATGGTGCCCACCCATGATATCGCAATTAGTAAAAACCTTGCAACTTTTGATCACGCGATGGTGGGAAACTGTTAAGATCTAATGACAATTGATTGACGATTAACCAAACTTATCACCTTCGGCCTCACCAGATAGGACACGTGGTGCTAGCACCAGCCCATGATATCGTGATCAACCAAAGTGGTGTGGTGGGGTCATCACAGGATGGCTAGGAGCGGCTGAGATCAAATGATAGTTGATCAACGATCGCGTGAACTTCATCCTTCTGCAAAACAAAAAATTTACTAAAAGGACAAGGGGACATCACCAGGAAGATGGTAAACAATGACATAAGTTGTTTTTAAATGATGAAACAAGGGGCCAACCAAGACTTAGGAAAATAAAACCCTACAGAGGAAATAAAATATTAAAACAAAGGGACTCAGCCTAGATGGAACGATAGGAAATAAGTCATTTTAAAACCCCTCAAAAAGTAACATCGAAATAGATCCCAACCAAGGCGTAAAATAAACACAAGGGTTTTATATGAAAATAAAGCTAAAACCACCAACCCAAGGAAAATTTTGACACAATGAAAGACCAGTAACACTAGGCAGGGTAGGAATGGAACATAAGGAGAAAAAATATAAAGTTTCATTAGAGGGGAGAGAGATAGAGGGAGTGAGTGAGAGAGAGAGACCTGAGAGAGGGAAAGGGGGTAGGAAGGAGAGTCATGAGAGAGAGAGGGAGGGAGTGGGAGAGAGATAGAGGGTAGAGGATTTAAGGATTTAAGGCTTAAGGGTAGAGGGCTAAGGATAGAGTGGAGAGACTTAGGAGTGAGAGAGAGAGAGAGGGAGAGAGGGAGTACTAGGAGAGAGATAGAGGGTAGAGGGTTTACGAGTTTAGAGTTTAAGGGTTTAAGGTTTAGGGTTAAGGGTTGAGGGGAGAGAGATAGAGAGAGTGAGAGAGAGAGACCTGAGAGAGGGAGAGGGGGTAGAAGGGGGAGACTTGAGAGAGGGTAGAGGGTAGAGGGGCCAGAGGTTTTAAGGGTTTGGGGTTTAAAGGGTTAAGGGTTTAGGTTATGGGTAGATGGGAGAGAGATAGAGGGATTCCGTGAGAGAGAAAGGGAGGGAGTGGGAGAGAGATAGAAATTACGTAAAGGGCTAAGGGTAGAGGGTATAGGGTTTAAGGGTTTAGGGTTTAGGTTTTAGGGTTTAGGGTTAAAGGGAGAGAGATAGAGGGAGTGAGTGAGTGAGAGAGAGACCTAAGAGAGGGAGAGTGGTTAGGATATTGAAGATACTTGAGAGAGAGAGAGGGAGGGAATGGGAGAGACTTGAGAGAGAGAGATAAAGGGAGGATTAAGGGTAGAGGGTAAAGGGGTTAAGGGTTTAGGTTTAAGGGGAGAGAAATCGAGGGAGTGAGTGAGTGAGAGAGAGACCTAAGAGAGGGAGAGGAGGTAGGATATTGAAGATACTTGAGAGAGAGAGATGGAGGGAGTGGGAGAGAGATAGAGTGAGGGAGGGTTAAGGGTAGAGAGTAGATGGTTTAAGTGTTTAGGGTTAAGGGTGGAGGGGAGAGAGATAGAGGGAGTGAGTGAGTGAGAGAAATAAATAAGAGAGGGAGAAGGGGTAGGAGGGAGAGACTTGAGATAGAGTGAGTGAGAGAGAGAGAGAGAGAGAGAGACCTTAGAGAGGGAGTCGTGGTAGGAGGGAGAAACTTGAGAGAGAGAGAGATAGAGGAAAGGGAGGGTTAAGGGTTGAGAGAGACCTAAGAGAGGGGAGAGAATTAGGATGGAGAGACTTGAGAGAGAGATAGAGGGAGGGAGTGGAAGAGAGATAGAGACTTGGAGAGAGATAGAGGAGGAGTGGAAGAATAGAGGGGGGGGGTTAAGGGTAGAGGGTAGATGGTTTAAATGTTTAAGGTTTAAGGGTTAAGGGTTTAGGGTTTCGGGTTAAGGGTAGAGGGAAGTGTTGGTTTTGTTTTACAATGTAACCAGGTTGGTCTTCTAATCTACCTATGGAATTTCCAATCCCAATCAAGGGCAGCTCAAAGGACCTGGACCAATTGATGAGGACTTTAAAAAAGCCTCCTAAACTTCAGGCTCTGCAAGACTTGGGAGGGTGATCCCTTAATGTGTTTACAACCTCTGCATCAATATCATAAACAACATTAACAATAACATATAATTTCATTTAATAACTCAACATAACAAGATAATATCAAATAGAATTGGCTATTCATCAACATTATCAACTATTTGGAACATGAGATAACTACAACACAATCCCAAGATAAAATAGGTTATTGATTTGCAATTTTTAGCAAGCTCTAGGTAAAGACGAACAAATAATGAATCATAAAACTTAGATTAGTGCTATATATCCATTGTGGGAGTAAAATTCATAAGTATTCAAGGGCTTATGATAGATTTAACACATAACATATACGATCCCTGATAACATTGTATTGCAATCTCATCAATATGTATTCTAACCCAATACTACTTATCAAATCCTTATACAGAACATATCTGTTTATAATCCCATTTGAGAATTTTAATTAATTTCCCTTGTCATTAAATGATAGGAAGAAGGGATTGGTTTTGATGTGAGGAAACACCTTAGGGGAGGGATTAGTGAATAATTGTTCCAACATATCCTTATGGAACATTGGATCTTTGCTCATGCTTGGGTTCACTAAAAGATTCCATGAATGCACCTTACCCAAAGTATGCTTTAGGACCTCCATGCATACAAACACAAGGATTTTCATTTACCATCTTGTAGCAATGGTACCTAAGATGATGGTACTACCCCTCCCTTGGACATTTCTCTCTTCTTACAATTGGATACATCAATCCTCCTTTTGATTTTGTCAAAAACAAATGAAATGATTTCTAAGCAGTGCATTATTGGGTCAATGAGATCACCAAAAGTCTAGGACTTGTCAAATGAAGGTATATTATTGACACCTATCCCTTTGCTGTTCACTTGTTAGGATTTAGTAATGACTATCCAAAGATAAAATGAGATAGTGGCAACAACCATTTATATTATTTATCTCACTACAATCCATTTCATGGATATAGTCATGTTGTCACCCAGTGTAGATTTATTTATTCAAATTCATAGATAACATGAAGACAAACCTATAGCCTTTAATGGTACTGCTCTCATTCATGACTATGCTCTATTCCCTTGAAGCACCATGATTTATGATGGTTTTTATGCTAAATATCTTCATTAAAACACCCCTGTGCAAGTATATTCCTTCACTATTATAGCCTATTTCTAGAATGGATGTTCAATGGTATGAAAAGGTAAAAATACAACTGTGCTTTGCTTCCTTCACTACTTGTTGCTGATTGTTGATTGTTGTTCATATGCACTTGTACCATTGTAATGCTTGATGTCCTACATGAACCTGCATGGCTATCTTGTAGCATAACGTCATAGATATTGTTTGTATACACTTGTACTATGGCCTTGGCTTCCAAAATGAGACCTCTCCTGAATCATAACTGCTTAATTGTCATTTGTAACTTTTTGTTTCTTGTATTCAATCATGATCCATGTTGGATCAATCATGATGACCAAAACCCCTACATGAAAGGTAATGAGCATAGCAATTGTATCTCGATCACATGATATGAGGGCTCCATTGCTGTCATAAACCTCTTGTAATGATATTTTTTCAATAGGCACATTATCTGTGTCAACTAGAGTTGATGTTTCTTGAATGTCTTTTCCTTTTATGCCTTTCCTTAAAACATCATGCAATAAATGTTATCTGGCAACTTGTTTGCCTAATGCTTGATTGTGAAGGCCTTGAATAGAGCCTTGTGCAACTTTAGATTTTGTTTTTGTTGTTGTCCTTCATGAGACCATTTTAGCATGCATTGTTGGTTGTCCTTATTAATGACAATGACCTTTACCTATTGCATTCACTTTCACCAGTACACCTACGAATGAATGATATCAATCCCCTTTGCCTCTTGTAGCTCTTGCAAAGGTGTTGTCTTTGTACTTGTATCATGACCTTGATTCAACCATTTCTATTCTTTTCTTATGTGTAATAAATACACATAGTCTCCTCATTTTATCTTTATTGGACAGCCACCTGTCACATATGTGGGTGACCTAACAACTCACCTTCCTATGTGATGTGTGACTATCCAATAGGGTTATGGTGAGAGGGGCTTGACAAAAACTTGAAATGATTCCTCATTGTTTAAAAGCTACATAATTGAACTTGATGCATCTATGAAGTCACTTCCATTATAAAAATATCATGGATCTTCTTAAAAATATTGAAGGACATATCAACACAATATGTTGCATCTTTTGAATCTATCCTTTCCTATCCTGTCTTATGTTACTAGTCTTTTATGGTATTGGGAAAATCCTAAGGTTGGGGTGTTGTCTTTGACTAAATCCCTCTATCTCTCTCCCATCTACCCATAACCTTAAACCTCTACCCTCTACCCTCTCTCTCTCTCTCATCTCTCCCTCCACCCCTCCTCTTAGTAGGTCTTTATCTATCTCTCTCTCACTCCTATGTGTCTCCCATATACCCTCAAACCCTAAAACCTAAACCCTAACCTGTAAACCTAAACCTTAAACCCTCTACCTCTATGTTTAACCCTCTACCCCATATCTCTCTCCCAATCCCTCCCTCTTTCCCTCTCTCTCTCAAGTCTCACTCTCCTACCCCTTCTACCCCTCTCTCTCTCTCTCACTCTTATCTCCCTCCCCTCTAACCTTAATCCTCTACCTTCTACCCTCTACCCTTAACCCTCTACTCTTTATCTCTCTCCCACTCCCTCCCTCTCTCTCTCACTAAATACCTCTATCTCTCTCCCCTATACCCATAACCCTAAACCCTTAACCCTAAACGCTTAAACCCTCTACCCTCTACCCTCTACCCTGTCTCCCTCTATGTCTCTCCCACTCCCTCTCTCTCTATCAAGTCTCTCCCTCGTAGCACCATTCCCTCTCTTAGGTCACTCTCTCTCACTCAGTCACTCTATCTCAAGTCTAAAATTTTGAGGAATTTTCTCTCCGCCACTTGACCTGGGTCTCCATTTTGAAACCCTTGTCTCCATGAATTAGTAGGGTTTTATTCCCTATAGCACACAAACACTATAATTTGAGGTTGACCTACTTGGTTAGTCAGCGACCCCTTAAGTCACCTCTTGATCCATTCAGCATGTTAGTTCACCGGCCCTATTAGCCCGAAGAACTGGTCTTCTCCTAAAGTTGGGTTTTAATTTTAATCCGATGATGTAAGCCTAAGCCATTAACCTCAGTGGTCATGTTGCCGATGGCTTAGCCAAATCCTTTCATTAAATACTAACGAAGCAATGTGTAGGTTTTTGCAAATTTGAAGGTATGGGAGATCTAGATCATACCCCACCAGCTCGTAGACTTAAGGTGTCGGCCTTTTATTTGGTGCAAGGTCAACAAAAGGTAGATGTGTATCCTATATGGAATGTGGGGTCCAATCTCCACTATTGATCTCATAACCTATGGTTTTAGATCGACAACCAAGATCAAAAGCTAATGTAAATCTTTGTCGTTCCCCGCTAGCTTGCAAGAGGAAGATGAAGATTGGTTAAAAGCTGCGAGGTCAACGAGATTGCGATGCGTAGCTCCAGCCATTCAGTTTGCAAAGTGCATAGGACCTACCAACATGGTAGTTGGTTTCTGAGATGGATTAATGTTATTGGTCATGATGAAGGTCAACGATGCTTTGTTGGATGTCAAACCAAGTTAGCCCAAGATAAACTATTTGATCTGCCAACTCTTCAAGAGATTTGGTGAAGCATTAATGAATTATTCCTTGCTTGTGTAGTCACGTCGATCTCAATCTGTGTGAAGATGTTGTTGCTGGAAATCATGAAGGGTGATCTCTGGATTCTCATGTAGCTCAAGTTAAACAATGATAGTACATATGTCACCAAATTTCCATGTTTGCACATGCATTTTTACTAAGAATTGATGAAGGTTGTCATTACCTCGCACAATAAATACAAGAGGAATTAACTACTAATTGTTTCATTCTTGTAGTAGTTAGAGCACTTTCTGGGCTGAGTCTAATCAAGTTTGAGTGCTTTTCTGACAAGAGAAAATGAGTAAGTTAGTAAGGAGGTCTGTTACTTTGAGCTGAAAAAAGCTCGATCCTGCTATTTGGGAAGGTGCTTTAGTTGACAAGCCCAGGCTTGTTCCTACTAGATGCAGTAGAAGGTTGCAATTCTAGGACGTTGCTCCTGAACTGGTAGATGACAAAGGTGAGAAATCATTGTGCTCTATTACTAGTGTCGGTAGGAAAATAAGGTATGGGCATGGCTCCTTTGGATTCCAACACTCACCCATTGACCTTACGAGCAACACTTCTGATGGTGTAATCAAGACCAACTATGACTACTGTCAATATTTAGCTCACTTCAACCACGGTCTACCCTTTGATGAGGAAGTGATATCTATGGTGCCATTGGCAGTTAAATCCCCAAGCGGATGGAATAGAAATGTATTTGGAAAGGACAAGAAAGAAGAGGAGGCTAAGGTTTCCTCTCCTCCTCTAGAAACAACTAGAAGTGGGTGTGTATACCGGGGTTTGAGTGTTGGTAAGGGTAGGGTGGTGGGTAAATAAGAAGTTGTGTGGGATGCAAAATTTTGTGTTGATGATGTTGTTGTTGTTAGTGGTGTTGGTTCTGCATGTGTGGCACATTTTGATGTTGATTGTGTGCCTTCGTGGTAATTTGGTTTCCTGGTTTTTTTGTGTGGATAGCGACAAAGGGGATTTTGATGACAATTTTTGTTTCATTTTCTGATGGTAGTTACAACTTTAGCTTTCCCCAGTTGCACTATGTTTTGCAGATTCAACATGTGGGAAGTTTTGAAATGAAAGTCAAATGCAATGGAGATTTTGTTCAAATGGAAATTTGTGGTGAAATTACATTTAAGCCTAAAGCTTGTTGCTCCCTTGTCATATAAAAGGGAATTCAAGGCTCATTTGTAGGGAGAGAACTGATGAAAGCTCTAGCTAGGTTATGAGTTGAATATATGGGTAGAAAGATAGGAATAGAATAGATAGTCTATTTTGAGTTTTGAATGAATATATGAAAATTATCTTAAATTGTATGCAGATATGACTTATAAGCATGAATAAATGTATAATTCTAATATATTTTCTCTCCTTATGTGGATTTTAGTGAATTTTGAGAATTTGTTCAATTGTGTGCCTATGTTTTTGCTTGGATTCAAGAAAATCAATTAAATGCTTAATTGGAGTCACAAGTTTACAATTATTTATAAAGGAATTGATAAGTAGTAATATATTAGA
Organism: Sequoia sempervirens; assembly: GCA_007258455.2. NCBI lineage: Eukaryota > Viridiplantae > Streptophyta > Pinopsida > Cupressales > Cupressaceae > Sequoia > Sequoia sempervirens. The sequence goes on along the minus strand of VDFB02000017.1, from coordinate 121,499,832 downwards.
GAATTTAGCTCCATAATGCAAGGTATTATATGAGTATTCCATTCTATTAAATTCTTGGGTCATTTTTGCTAACGGTAAATGGGTAACTAAATATTTAACTAAGGAAGAATAAAAGAAAAATATGTAAATGGGTCACTCACTCACTCCCTATATCTCTCTCCCATTAAACCTAAACCCTAAACCATAAACCCTAAACCCTTAAACCCTTAAACCCTCTACCCTCTACCCTTAACCCTCCCTTCCTTTATCTCTCTCTCTCAAGTCTCTCCCTCCTAGCACCATTCCCTCTATGAGGTCTCTCTCTCTCTCACTTACTCAATCTATCTCAAGTCTCTCCCTCCTACCCCTTCTTCCTCTCTTAGGTATTTCTCTCACTTACTCACTCCCCTCTACCCATAACCCTAAACCCTTAACCCTTAAACCCTCTACCCTCTACCTTCTCTCTCTCTCTCTCTCTCGTCTCCCCCTCCTACCCCTCTCCCTCTCTCAGGTCTCTCTCTCTCTCTCACTCACTCTCTCTATCTCTCTCCCCCACCCTTAACCCTAAACTCTAAACCCCAACCCTTAAACCCAAACCCCCACCCTCATCTCTCCCAGCATTCCCTCCCTCCCTCCTCCCATCAAAGTCTCCACCCTCCTACCACCTCCTCTATGGTCTTTCTCTCCACTCACTATCTTGTCCCCTACCTTAGCCTCTACCTTCACCCTACCTCTATCTCTCTCCTACTCCTCCTCCTCTCTCACTAAATCCTCTATCTCTCCCTCTACCCATAACCCTAAACCCTAAACCCTTAACCTGGGGAAACCTCTACCCTCTGCCCCTCTCTCTCTCTCTCTTAGGTCTCTCCCTCCTCACCCCCTCTCCCTCTCTTATGTCTCTCTCATCTCACTCACTCCCATGTGTCTCCTCTACCCTTAAACCCCAAACCCCAAACCCTTTACCCTAAATCCTAAACCTCACCCTTAAACCCCAAAACCACAAACTCGCATCTCATATCTCTCTCCCACTCCCTCCTCCTTTCCCTCTCTCTCTCTCTCAAGTCTCACCCTCCCGCCCCTTCTGGGCCTCTCTCACTCACCTTATCTCCTCCCTCACCCTTAAACTCTACCTATACTCTACCCTAACCCTCTACTCTCTATCTCTCTCTCCCACCTCCTCTCTTCTCATTGAATCCCTTTAAACCTTAACCCCCTTAAACTCTAAACCCTTAATATTAGGTGTGTATTAAAACATTATAAAAGTATAAATTTTTGGAGTTGTATTAGGAATTGAATGATAAATGACGATGAATGGGAAAATCTAAGGCGTTTAATATTTTCAACTCAAAACGTTACGTTCAATTACGATTAGTTGTTCACTTAGGGTTAGGTTTAGGGTTCAATTAATGTTCAATTTCGGTTAGGATTGAGGATGAGGTTGGGGTTTAATTAAGGTTATGAATTCAATAAGAGTTCAAATAGGGTCAAGGTTAAGGTTAGGGTTGGGGTTAAGGTTCAATTAGGATAAGAATTAGTGTTAGGGTTAGGATTGGAGTTCAAATGTAGTTCAAAGTTATAGGGTTATGGTACAATTAGAACTATTGTTCAATAAATGTTCAATTAGGGTTAATACTTAACTAAGGTTAGTTTTAAAGTTCAATTAGGGTTAATACTTAACTAAGGTTAGTTTTAAAGTTCAATTAGGATTTTGGTTAGGGTTGTGATTATGAATCAAGTAGGTATGGGTTAGGGTTTTATTAGAGTTAGGTTTAGGGTTTAGTTAGAGTTAGGGTTAGGGTTAGGGGTACAATTCAATTATGCTTAGTGGTCAATTACAATTAGACTTAGTGTTCAATTAGGGTAAGGGTTAGAGTCCAAATAGGGTTAGGGTTTAACTAGGGTTAGGATTAGAATAGAATAAAGTTTTGTGTTTAATTATGATATCTAGAATTTAGTATAATTTTAGAAAATGAAATGATTTGGACATAGAAAAAAAATAGAAATTTTGATTTTATATAGATCTTATTTCATTATTTATTCTAAAATTCTAATTAATAGTTGTTTAATTAATTTAAAATGAATATTTAATTTAATTTAAATTAATTGTATTAGATAATTAGTAAAACTAAATAGATAATAAATATTTTATGGATTTTAAAAATTATAATTTAGTTCAATTTTATTTGTAATGTCAAATATTAAAATTTTAGATTGAAATACTTAATTTATTTTAAAATATTTATAATTAATGTTGAATTTATAAACTAATGTTAAGAAATTCATAAATATAACCCTAATAATATGTTATTAGGATTAGGGTTAGTGTTAGTATTAAATTAGGGTTATAATTATGGTTCAATTGTGTTAGGGTTTAATTAGGGTTAGTAATCATTAAGGGTTAGGGTTTAAAGATGATTCAATTGGGGTTAGGGTTCAATTAGGGCTTGGATTTAGATGGGCATAGGGTTAGGGTTAGAAATAGTGTTTAATTAGACTTAGAGTTAAAAATAGGGTTCAATTAGGCTTAGGGTTAAAATTACAATTCAATTAGGGTTAGGGTTCAATTAAAGGTAGGATTATATTTCAATTAGGGTTATGATTCAATTATGGTTAGGGTTTTGGTAAATTATAATTACCTCACTTATATGAGTTTGGGGTTAGAGCTAGGATCTTGATTTAATTAAGCTTAGGCTTAAGGTTAAGGTTAGGGTTTAATTAAGCTCAAGGTTAGGGTTAAGGTTAAGGTCAGGGTTTGATTAGGGTTATAATTAGAGTTAAGGTTGTCATGAGAACTATGGTTAGTGTTAAACTAAGGATTATGAATAGCATTAGAATTATGGTTAGGGTTAGAATTATAATTAAGATTATAATTAGGGTTAGAATTATAAGTAATTTTAATCTTGTCTTTGATGTTGTGCTGCAAATGCTACTAGCATATATTATTTATTTATTAATATATATAAAATATGCCAAGAGATATCTTTGTCAAGGAGCCTATTTTATAAGAGTGCAATAGATGTATCAAAAGGATTTCTCTTGACATATTTTATATATATTATTAATAAAGAATATATATGCTAGTAAGTATTTAATAAATAAAATAAAATAAATATATCAATTTTTTACAATATAATTAATAAAATAATTAAAAAATGAATGAATATTATTTTAATTTTTTTTATATATGATAAGTGCTACCAAGAAATGGGGGTAGCTCCCAAGTACATATTAAAAAAGTTGCACAGAGCTCCAAGGCTACATGAAAGCTCGTATGGAGGGGCAACTGACGCACAAAAGTAAACTAGCATAACTCAAACAAAACCTCCCATGCAACACTTACTATTCAAGAACTTGGAAAATCGTGGGCAGACAACCACCCAAGTTTGTGAGCTTTTGTAGGCTCCCATTGCCGAGCCAACACAGATTGAAGGCCATAAACCTTGTGAAGGCCCCCAAATTTGCATTCTTTACCCCAGTCCTGAAGACCTCCCATGCATCAGACATAAAATTCCATAGAGTCTCCTTTCGTTGGTTTGTCATTTCAACATCAGTTTCATCACTAGACTCCCCCTCCTCCACCATCACTTCATGATCGAAGAACATTCGAAGGAAGCTGACTCAGCCCTTGTTCCTTAACTCCAAAGTAGTACTGGCTAGTGCATGAACATTCTGAGTAGACACGATCCTCACCAAGCCAATAGATACTCTTTCTTTGTATTCACATACATCCACGAGTGCCCTAATCACTATTTCATATACCTTGTTGTCACACTAGTGCTGCTTGTCATTTAGGACTCATGATATGACCTCCGTGATTGCTCTCAACATAGCACCATCTTGGACATCAAAGAGTCTTCTACATTGTGTAGGTAAAGGCTCCTTTCTGCATGGGCACACCATTCCAAACTGGAAGACCATTTTAGCAATTGCTAAGATTAGGAAAGTTGGAAATGCCCGCTCGTGCTAAATAGTCGTGCCGATCTAGCACTAACCGAAGGAGTAAGAGATGTCCCACTTGAGCATGGGTAATGATGACTAGCCATGTGTATCCAGACAACTCACAGGTCGTTGGAATGAGGAGAAGTGTCTACATAAGTACTAGTAATATCATCCAATAGTATCTCTTGCAAACCTAGCCAGAGATCGGGTGTAGATCCCGTCATCAACTTGACTTCTTGGACCACCCTACAATTTACAAGTAGGGACCTACTACCTTGTTTCCCTCTATATAAATGTGTGTCAAAGAATAATCCTCAAGTTTGTTTAGCAGTTCTTTGATTGGGTTTATCTAGCTATCAATCCGTCAATTTTGAGATTTGCTAGTGGTTATTGCTCGGACACAAAGCAGTGAGTCACCCTCAATCTCAACAGAGAGAATGCCATGTTGGATGCAAAGATGCAGACCAAGCCAAAGAGCCTCAATCTCTACAATATTGTTTTAACATACCCCTAGTTTCTTCGAGGCTGCCCACAAGCAACCACCACCTACGTCTCTAATAATACAGCCTGCCCCAGCTTCACCCGGATTGCCCTTTTCCACCTGTCAAAGTTTAGTTTGCATTTCAATCAAATCAAGTAGATCCAATGAATTTCCTTCCTATTGATTTTAGTTCTATTATTGTCTAATGATTTCATAATTCTGAGATTAGGCCATGAACTACAGAGTTATTCATCCCATCTTGAGAAGGACTTTTTGGACTTTATAATGATTCTATTGTTGGTAGTTTTGATGATAGCACTCTGAATTTTAGCAATGAGCTACTCGCAATTTATGGCTTTCTGCTTGAAAATGCGTCAATTTCATTCCTTCCATAAATGTCAAACTAGCAGGGATGGGGCCAAGATCCACATGCCTCCCCAATATCCACCTTTATTCATTTTTGGCCAATTTGAAAGGAAGTCCCATAGCTTATTCTACTTTGGGCCTAGAAAGTTAAAAGACGCTTGCAACCAATCCCAACAAGAGCCTGCCACTGGGCAGGATAAAAGCAGACGGTCCACATCTTCTTCCACTCTTTTGCAGAGGATGCATCTAGTTGGCCCAAGGTTTCTAATCCATTTCACTCTTTTCATTGTTAAGTAGTGCCCGTGTAATGCCACCCATAGGAAGGCCCTAGCCTTTGGCAGGGTTTCCTTCTTCTAGCAAAGTTTTTCCAACCGGGATTTATCCTTAGCTTGTGCGGATTGGATAAGGTAACACATTTTGGCTGAGTATTTCCCAGGCCAAGCATTTCCTAGATGCTGCTCCACACCAAATTATTGTGTCCTCCCTATTGCTTCATTTGACCAATATACTCTCAACTTCCATGCTAACAGTGACTGCCAACTCGTTGGGAATAGAAAGTGAGGTAAAGTTAATCCAACTAAAGGTACTATCCTCCTGTATGCTCTCCCTCTGAATATAATCTGCCAAGGTGGCACTATAGGACAATTGCAAGAAATCAATATGTTGTTCTAAGTCAAAGATCTCCACCAAAATTTTTCATCTGTTCCATGAATCAACCCAAAACAGAGCCTTCTGTCCATTCCCAACTCGCTAAGAAAGGTAACTTGTAATTAGGGATTGACAATTTGAGATGTACCGCCATGTTGTCGAGTCAGAAGCAAGATTGGTGACTATTAGAATTCTTGTAGGGTCAAGATTGTCCAAGTATTTTCTCTACATTATTTGACACCATAATTTTCTAGGTTCCTTATACATTTTCCAAACTAGTTTGGCCCCTAATGCATTGTTCTAATATCGCAGCTTGCGGATGCTGGCCCCACCATCCTCCTTTGTTATACATACTTCATCCCATCCCAAGAGATGGATCTTCTTCACCTCTTTTGACCCTTCCCATAAGAAATTCCTTAGTATTTTTTCCAAATTGTTAATTGTCTTCCCTAGTAATGCTAGGCATGACATAGCATAGATAGGAATTACCGAAAGCACAACCTTCACCATGGTTATCCTCCTAGCGAATGAGAGCCAATTATTTTTCCATACCATAGCTTTATTCCAGCAACTTTCGACCACCTCACCCCAATCCTTGGCTCTACAAGTTCCTTCAAAGATATGTAATATGATATATTTAAATGGCAGTTTCCCTTTCTTCACTCCGAGAATAGCCAATATAGCTTGTTGCTTTTGTGGACTAGTGTTAAAAAAGAAGACGCTCGATTTAACCTTATTCATTTGTTGACCAGAATGCAATTCATATTCCTTGAGCACGTGATTGGTGCATCTTGCTTCTTGAAAACTTACTTCATGCAAGAGGGTAGTGTCATCTGCGAATTGTGTATGAGTGATTGAGGCCAAATCTGGTGCAACTTGTATACCTCTCCAATTCCCATATTGGCGACTCTTATTAATCACACAGCCAAAGGCTTTGGCCATAATCACAAATAGGAAAGGTGAGATGGGTTCACCTTGCCTCAGCCTGTTGGTTTCCTGGAAGAAACTGAATAGTGAACCGTTTACAACTACAAAATATCAGACAAAGGAAATGCATTAGTACATTAATTCACACCAATGGCTGCAAAATCCCATTCGTTTCATTACCTCCATTAGGAATGGCCACCACGCCTTATCATAGACCTTGGTTACATTGAGTTTTAAGATCATTCCTACTTGTTTGCTTGTGCTAAGGGTGTGAACCGCTTCTATAACTAATAAAATACTATCTAATATCTCTCTTCTTGGTACAAAACTATTTTGTTCAATCAAAATGACCTTCCCTAGTAGTAATTTAAGCCTGCTGGCTAGTACTTTAGCAATGATTTTATAGATGGTATTGCATAGCGATATAGGCCTATAATCCCCAAAAGAGGAGCACTTAGATTTTTTCGGGATCAATGCAATAAATGTATTGTTCAGGTCTTTAACAAATCTCCTGGTTTTCCTAAAATCTTCCACTAGTTTCCAAAGCTCCCCCCCAAGAAAATCCCAACAGTTTTGAAAGAAACCATACATAAAGCTGTCAGGGCTAGGTGCCTTGTCAGGGTGCATCTGGAAGAGTGCAGCATGGACTTCCTCCTTTGTAATATTTTGACACAACCTTATATTGTTAGCCTCATTGACTCTGGATTTGATCAAATCAAGGTAGTCTGTTTGTTCCACATATGACAATTGTTCCCCTAGAAGGTTGGAGAAGAACTCCACTGCAACCCTGCCAACCTCAGCTGAACCCCTGGCTATGTGACCATCACTTGTGTTGATTTCCTCTATCTTATTACTTGCTCTCTTTGCCAGAACTGAGGCGTGAAAATTTTTATAGTTGGCATCGCCTTTGCTTAGCCAAACCTCCCTAGATTTATCCTTCTAGTATAGTTCTTCTCTTTTCAAAGTCTCAGCTAGCTTCTTTTTTAATATAGTTTCTTTCAAAAAATCATCATTTCGCATGCCAAAGGCTATCACACTTTTTTTGAGCAACTCCAACTCAGTTTCTACCAAAGCATTTTCAACGAAGATATTTTGGAATTTCTCTTTATTCCAAGTTATGAGTTCCTACTTTAGAGCCTGCAATTTTTTTGTCAGCGTGAAGCTTATGGAGCTGCCCACCCTTACTTCTTTCCACTAGGTCTCCAACAGCTCCAGGAGGGAAGGGTCACACCACCACATGCTCTAGAATTGAAAGCTTTCTTTCACTCCATCGCTACCATTAGCTATTGTCAGGTCCATAGGAAAGTGATCAAAAGTGGAGTTTGGATAGATGTAAGCATTCACGCACTAGCCTAAATTAAACCAAGAAGGCAACATCAAGAACCTATCGAGTTTCTCTACAATGATAGTGAAATTTTCCCATCGGTTGGTCCAAGTAAAGGTGCCATTATTAGTGGGGCAATCCATCAACCCTGCTTCCGCTACAAAGGCTCTGAAATCCCTTATTGTTTGTGAAATGCTTTTGACTCCACCACTTTTTTCAAATAGGTCTAGGATTGCATTGAAGTCGCCACCCACGATTATTCTTTCTTTGGGAAACATTTTCAGAAACTCTAGGATCAAACTCCAAACTAGGGCTTTTTCCTCAATTTTTATGGGCTCGTATACATTGATAAGTATGAAGGGTATGTGCAAGATCATGATGGGCCAAAAAGTGGCAATATTATGGGTATTTGTAGGGTATGTGGCTGACGACTTTTTTCTTACCCAAAATTGATGAAACAAAAAGGGTTTTTAGAGGAGATTATCAGCTTTCCACTCATATAAATTATGTTTTAATTTGAATTTAATAAATAATTATTATTTATTTTCCATTAGAATTATGACTAAAGTCCTGATCAATAGGCTGATTGAAAAACATCTATAACTTTCAAACAGTATCATATTTTTTGAATCCAAAACATACGTTACATTCTATGCTTCATATACTATAGGATTAAAAAAAGAAAAAATAAATTTAATGAAGTTTTGACCAAGTTAAGGTGGTCAGACATATGAGTTTTTATATTTTTTAAAATTTGTAAGAAAAAAATCATAATTAATTATTTACTCAAAAAAATTACTAAAAAATATGCATCACATCCGGACATGAGTCCTCTATTTATATATAAAATCTTATAAAAAAATATTATCATTTTATTATGGTTATGGTGGTAAGACAAACACCTACTTCTTATTTTTTCCCTAAAATTTAAGTACTTTGTATTGAAATTTCAAATTTTCACCAAATATATTTTATTTGTTTTAAATAAACCTAGAAGTTTAGAAACTCAATTCAATTTTCTACATATTCTATTAGACATATTTTTGGAATAATATAGATAACTTATTCAAATTTTTATGTCAAGTTGCCTAACATTTTTTTGAATTTTTTGCCACTTAAGGGCTTATTTTTTCCATGATGATCCTGCACATACCCTGAAGCTATAGTTTAAGCCTAGGTCAAAGACATTAGCTGCCATCCACCTTGTCGAGGACATGCTAATATTTAACGAACATTTTGTTTCCAAAGCATGCAGTGTGTGGGGATCATCATGGAAAATAGGCCCTTAAGTGGCAAAAAATTAGAAAAATTAGAGTTAGGCAACTTGAAGTAAAATTTGAATAAGTTGTCTATATTATTTCAAAAATATGTAAGAATAGAATTTGTAGAAAATTGAATGTAGTTTCTAAACTTCTACTAAGTTTGTTTTGAAAAAATCTATTTGGTGAAAATTTGAAATTTCAATGCAATGGTACTTAAATTTCAGAGAAAAAATAAAGAAGTAGGTGTCTGTCCAATCTCTAACCACAATAAAATGATAATATTTTTATAATATTTTAGATATAAGTAGAGGACTCATCCCCAATGTGATGCATGTTTTAATTCCCTAAAATTAATTATGAATTTTTATTACAACTTTTAATAAATATAAAAATCGTCTGACCATTAAGTCAAAACTTCATGAAATTCATTTTTATTTTTTAATCCTATTTTTTAATCGTATGTTTTGGATTCAAAAAATGTGATACTGTTTGAAAGCTATAGATGTTTTTCAATCAACCTATCAATCAGGACTTTAGTCATAATTTCAATAGAAAATGAATAATAATTACTTATTAAATTCAAAATAAAGCATAATTTATATCGATGGAAAGCTGGGAATCTCCTTTAAAAACCCTTTTCATGTCATCAATTTTGGGTAAAAAATAGTCGTCAGCCACATACCCATCATATTACCACTTTTTGGCCCATCATGATCCTACACATACCCATACCCAGGCCCGCCGCAGAGCTAGAAGAGTTCTCAAAATGACCTTCCCATCATCAGCAATATCTTAGGAATTGTGAACATTCATCACCTGATAGTTTAGTTTCTTGTAGTAGAATTATATTGCTTGTGCATTTTTGTATTTGACACCTTACTAGGCATCATTTGTCAGGGGCCTTTAGGCCCCTGACATTCCAAGTGGTAATCTTCATTATTTCCCAAGGGAGGGATTTCCTCCCTTGGTACTCAAGAATTTTGTTATACTTGTAAATTTCTTGGTTGCCGCTTCTTCCTCTTGGAGTTGTTTGGATGACTTCTGACCTCGGGTATTTCCTAAATTGCCTATCTTACCCAAACCCATATGTTTTGATGTAGACTAGGAGATACATCTATCATCGATTACATCCAATTCATCATCAATGTTTGGATTTGAGTCCAAATCAATACTTTCCCTGGCATTGAACTCATCGCCAGCAACAACCCCAGCCTCATCGCGTCCCTTCACTTGTTTAGAAACTTTCCCACCCTTGCTAGTGTGAGGGGGCGTTATGCTTCTAGCCAGTTCCTTCGGGGCCTTGTTCGTGGTCTCATTACCTTTTGCTTTTGGTGTCCGTTTGTTAGGGATGCTTTGTTGAATCATGGTGACAGGAGGTGTATCCCACAAGGGTGGCATCTTACTTCTCTTTTCCAAGCTTGTGGTGCAATATGTGGAGCTATGACTATGTGAACCACAAGCAAGACAAAAATACCTTGTTTCCTCAATTTCGATATCTTGTCTCCATCGATCCCCATTGGCCAGTAACATGATGTTAATGCGGATTAAATTGATCGCCGTAATCTTCAATCAAGTTTATTTATACATGTCTCCCTCTAGGATGTTTGTATTGATCTCAATAAGAATGCCCAATGAGCGTCTAATTTTCTCAAGGAATTCCCCAGCCCAGTATTCAATTGGAAGATTATACAATCTAACCCAAATTGGATGATCATAAGGCCGAGCCTTAACTAGGTTAAAATTAGGGTTCCATGGCTACATATACAATGGAATTTTCTCCATGGATCATATCTCTTCTCCCGTCACTCTCACTTTGGTATCCTCATTGGCGAAAACTATTAGGAAGAAACCTTTTGGTAGAAATCATAATAATACCTCCGTTTTCCAATTTTCCTTAATCCAGAGCCTAATTAAGGCTCTGTCCAGTGCCCCTCAGATGAATTTTCAAATGAAGGCGAATTCTTTTAGAATCTCTAGATCTGTTTTTATCTCCTCTGAGACCTCTCTCTACATGGTAGCCTCTGAACTTGGTGTGATGGGATTTCCTATTACCTCGGCTTTCCGCGCCAACCCAATTCTAAGATCTGGTTGCTCACGTCTACTTCTTCTTCTATCCTTAGGGTTAATCTAAGCCATATTTCCTTTCCTTCCTGGTGGGTTTTTCCCTTCAATGACATTATGGCACAGCCACGTGGCTTGATTTTCCTCTAAAGTATCTGGAGTCTCATGACACATTCTAGCTGACCTTTCCATTATTTTTTTGGATTCACCCCACGGATGATAAGCCATGTGACATTTATCTCTCCATCTTCCACCTTTGAATACCCACTGTAGTGTATACTCCAGTGTCCACTCCTCTTCACATCCCCTTGCCACTTCATCACCCCAGCAAAATTTTGCTTTCCCAGTTTTAGCTTGTACTAATTCCTTCAGTTTTACCTCCTTGCCATTTTTTGACCCTGCTATGCACATTTTCGCTAAAATTTCCTTTTCTATTAATTACTAAAATATTACCACCCTAAAAACTTTGGGATAAACAATCTCAATTGTTGACACAGTAGAGAGCGATCCCGTGTGGTTGAACCTTGGTTGTTGGCACTATAGGCAAGAAGCCCCACCATTTCACCATAAGGTCTCCCCCAATCTCAATTTTTGAGATGGTAGATATTGACCCCATGAAGTTTGAACCTTGGTTGTTGGCACTATAGACAAGAAGCTCCACCATTTCACCAAAGGGTCGCCCCCAAATATTATTTTAAAATTATTATATATATATATATCAATTTTTTATTCATTAATAATTATTTCATTTTATTTCATAATTATTTTATTAATTATATTTTAAAAATTGATATATTTATTTTATTTTACATATTAAGTATGAAACATTTTTTATCCTTTAAAAATTATTTTATTACATATATTTTAAAACTTGATATATTATTATATTTGTTTTATTATATGTATATATCAATTTTTTTAGTGTATAAGAATTATTTTATCAATCATATTTTAAAAATTGATATTTTTATTTTATTTTATTTATTAAATGTATATAACAAAATATGAAATAGTTACTTCAAAATTATTTTATTAATTATATTTAAAATAATTCAAAGTAAAAGAAAATTATTTTTTAAAGAACAAAAAAATATTCTATATTTTTAAGAATTTAAATATACAATAATTTTTAAAAGTTTTAAAAAGTAGAGAATAATTTTTTAAAGACAAAAATTATATTGAACATACTAAGGAAGTACGCAGCAGCTAATTAATGAAATGTATTTAACTAACACTGACAACTATTAACAAAAGTGCAGTAGGAATAAACCATGAGGATGCCCACGGCTTTTTGTAGGTTGGGTAGCCATTGCCCCACTATAATACTTGTTTCCAAGGAGATCCATGTGGCGCCCGCTCGTGATATCGCAATTAATAAAGACTTTGCAACTTTTGATCATGTGATGGCGGGAAACCATGGATCTCAACCATCAGCTATCCTATTCATTCAACACAGTCACCAACCTTGTTATTAACCATCGAGCACCTTTCTACCAAGATTATAACATCTCTATTGATTTAAAACATGTGCATCTTATAACTGCTTTAGTAACTCACAACATAATGTATTAAAGATGCATCAAAGTATTTATCATTCCTTTGGCTTCAGCGGATGAGACACGTGGCCCTCGTTCATGATATCATGATCAACAAAGATAGTGTGGTGGCGTCATCGCGGGATGGCAGGGAACAGATGAGATCACGCAGCCTGATTGATCTGACCATGCGAACTTGTCCCTCTACAAAATAAAAGCATTTATTATGGGAGGCCAGTGAATCATGTAGGGTCGATGAGTCACACACTCATCATTGATGATAATACCAGTCTTCCCACATATTTATACTATATATTGCAAATAAATGGTCAAATGTAAATAAAGAAAAAACCAAATGTTGATAAAGGCTGGACCCACATACTTGAACACATGAGAACCTCTAAATGTTATATGAAAAAAACATAGAAATACATTCATGTGAGAAATTGAAATAAGTATTTTTTGTTTCAAATAAAATATCACAACTCTCCACTATAAGTATATCATTTAAAAAATAAAATGCTCATTTAATAAAATAAGACACTCATTTAAACAAGTATTGTTATCATATTGAAAAAATATTGTTCTTATGTGTACAACAATTGGGGTAGCACAATAAACAACATGTATTTTCCCATTAAATGTGAAGGATTTACAAAAAGTTTTAGTGTTCAACTATTGGTCCATTTTTGTTCAATATAAGTTCTATTTTAAATAATTATGTGTTGTTTTTATAACAACAAATAGATTTTTTGTGTTCAACTATTAGCCCATATGTGTTGAATATAAAAGGTATAGATATCAAAGATATATGGTTATCAATAAGTATTTGGTCCACTTAGGTTGTATATTAATTTTAATTTAAATAAAAATATCATATTCTACAAGCAACAAATGATATTTTTTTGGTTCAACTATTGGGGGTTCCATGATTAAGTTTTGGTCAAACCTTTAAAAAGTCAAATTTTAGACACTCCTCAAAAGATTTGCTGATGTGGCGAGTTGCATAATGAGTCCCACCTCCAAACCTTAGTTATAGATAAATAAGAGACCAATCTACATTTCAAAAATAAAATGAAGGTTATACGATATTACAGCCAATTGCTACATGCTTAGAAAGTTAGCTTGCACAACTATTGGGCCCTCTCCCCTAAAGGAATAAGGGGACATCACTAGGCTGATGACAAACAATGACATAAGTTGTTTTAATGAGGGAACATGGGACCAACAAAAGACTTAGTTAAAATAAAGTCAGGTGAAGGAAATAAAATGATAAAAAAAGGGGGCCCAGCCTAGATGAAGCAATGTGGATTAAGTCGTTTAAAAACCTTCCCAAAAAGTAACGGCCAA
>VDFB02000017.1:121411770-121485860 GCA_007258455.2 Sequoia sempervirens | reverse complement strand
CTCTCACCCCTCTCTCTATCTCTTTGTCTCCCTTTCTATTTTGTATGTTTGTCATTATCTCCTCTCTATATTTTTCTATATTTATCTTTTGTCTCCTTATGCAATGGGTACATTGAAGAGGTCTTAAAGGAGAATTATCATATCTTTAATCAAATGGAATGCTACCTTGAGCATGCTAACTCCCCAAGGACACATGCCATCCTTGGATTGTTGACATGAAACAACCAATCAAAATTTAATTTCTCTCTCATATTAATATATATTACTATTATATTAAATATATTAATTATATTTTCTATTATATAAAAATATACTTATTATTAATTATTAATTATAATAATTTTATATGTATTTAATAATGTTGTTAAAGAATATAATATATAATTATAATAAGTTGAATAATTATATTATTTATTATGTAAAATATAGCTAATATATACTTAACTATATTGTAGAATATTAAAACCTAACTAAATGGTGCCAAAATTTTCAACTTAATAAACATATTGTAAAACCTAATGAAACCAGGTTGTAGCTCGTCAAATTGGAGAAGTGAATGGTCAATACCAGTGCCGAGGAAGAGTTTGGAGTAGTGAAAAAAAGGTCAATGCCGATGCCGAGGAAGAGTTTGGAGTAGTGAAAATAAGGTCAATGCTAGCACTGAGGAAGAGTTTGGAGTAGTGAAAACAAGGTTAATGCCAGCATTGAGGAAGAGTTTGGAGTTAAAACAATGTCAATACTAGTGCCGATGAAGAGTTCAGAGGAGTGAAAAAAAGGTCAATATCAGCACCGAGGAAGAGTTTGGAGTAGTGAAAGCAAGGTCAATGCCAGCGCCGAGGAAGAGTTTGGGGTAGTGAAAACAAGGTCAATGCCAGCGCTGAGGAAGATTTTGGAGTTAAAACAAGGTCAATACCAGCGCCGATGAAGAGTTTGGAGGAGTGAAAACAAGGTCAATATCAGTGCCGAGGAAGAGTTTCGAGGAGTGAAAATAAGGTCAATACCAATGAGGAGGAAGAGTTTGGAGTTAAAACAAGGTCAATACCAACACCGGTGAAGAGTTTGAAGGAGTGAAAACAAGGTCAATATCAGCGCCGTGGAAGAGTTTAGAGGAGTGAAAACAAGGTCAATACCAGCACCAAGGACAAGGTTGAGGGAACTCAAGGAAAATCGATGACCAATGGCCAATGAGTACTATAATTTTGGCACCCCCATTCTCTTTAACCTTCAATTTTCATGCCTAGTTTAAAAATATCTTCTCGTCCATTGGCACCCCCATTCTCATAAAATGGTATAAGATAAGACAAAAAAAAAAAGCTTAGTCTTTCACATTTTTGTCCACCAGCTTCAAGTCTTTGCAAAACTCCCATAATGTACCCAAATATTGGTTGAGGTCTAGGATTTCATCACACATAGCCTTCATTGCATGAGTCTAAAGCAATTGTAGACTTATCCCAAGTATATGCTAGGCTAAGGTAGATATAATGAATGGAAATAGAGGCATACAATTCTTCTTTAATACCTCCACCACAAACATATGCAAGGTTTTGGTTATTTTTATGGTAAGTAGGTTGATCTTCTAATCTACCCATGGAATTTCCAATTCCAATAAAGGACAGCTCGAAGGACCTGGACCAATTGATGAGGATTTGAGAGACCTCCTACACTTTGGGCTCTGCAAGACCTGGGAGGGTGATCCCTTAATGTGTTTACAACCTCTGCACCATCATCATAAACAACATTAACAACAACAGATAATCTCATTTAATAGCTCAACATAATATGATAATACCGAATAGAATTGGTTGTTTATCAATAATATCAACTATTTAGAGCATGAGATAACTACAACAACATTTCACAGTATAAGATAGTCATTGATTTGCAATTTGTAGCAAGCTCTAGGTAAAGGAAAACAAATACTGAACTATACGAATAAGTACAACTTAGATCAATGCCATATATCCATTGGAGGAGACAAATTTATAAGCATCTAAGGGTTTATGGCCTAGATTTAACACATAACATATAAGATCCTTGATAACATTGATTTACAATCTCATCAATATGTATTCTAACCCAATACTACTTATCAAATCCTTATACATAACATATCCACCTACAATCCCAGTCAAGAATTTTAATTAATTTCTTGAATTAAACCTAAAACAAGAATCATACACACCACAACAATGAGATGAATGAAACAACCCTTGATCATTTTATTCAAAATTTAGATATGCTTGTATAGTGGAGAGACATGAGTTCAAATTAATCATATCAATTCAAATGCCAATACTGTCATAAAACATCAAATCCCCATGAATTCAAAACCTACTACAAAATGACTCAAAACCTAAATTTCATTTTCCCTAAAACCATCAGACTTTACAATTTGGTGTACAACTTCATCTAGACTCAACCAAAAATATCTAACTTGCTAACTCGTGATTTTGGCCTTGAAATCCTTCTTATAGAAAAATAAGGAGCAAACAAGCATTGGGCCAAAAAACACACGTGGTACCAGCCAATTGGACCACCTTGTGATATTCCAATTTTTTTTTACAACAATAATCTCCCCAAAAAAATACAGTGAAGAAATCCTTAAGTTGTTATTCATAGTGCCTCAAACAGATGAGATAAGAGAGAGGGTTAAAATATTGACTGAGCGATCACAAAACTTGCAAGTAAGCTGTCACGAGTTCTTTAATTATAACATAAGTTCATTCATGGTTTTATATTTTGTACTCTTTTATGTCATGAACTAAAATATGTGTTGTTTTTACAGGATTTCTTGCGTCCTCATGATGCTCCTGGCCATGATCAGGGTACTGCAAGTGTTTCCTGAGGAGTAGGGGTTGGTACAAGTGTCCATCCTGATCTTCTTGCACATACATCACATCATCTGACCCCATCATCCATGCTTCTATTGTCATCTAAAATTTTGGCAACACATACCATGCAGGCATCCGTTAGTACACCCTCTGGTAGTGAACACATGCTAGAACATGTGTTAGGACATGTACCTAGAGATGCAAAGGCCACTAGTACTGGTGATATTTTAGTAGCATTTCCTGGATCTTCCCGTATTACTATTACGAGAACATTGCCAATCACATTTGTGGTTACTTAGGATTTCATTCCCATAAAGATAAAGAAGGTCCTAGGTACTTTAAAATATTTTAATTATTATTATATATAATCCAATTGAAATTTACTTATTGATCACTCTTTTTAGACTATTGATCCCATGATCATTTTCTAGGAAATGATGTTTTTTATAAACATCTAAGTGATATTACATTGGATATCTTCAGGCCCACCATACGTACACGGTGGAATGCCCAAAATCAAGATTTAAAAGATGAGCTCATTAACCATTTATTTGTTCTCTTCGGTGATAAAACATTCAACTGACCCAAGGTCCTTTAGAAAGCTAGGACCTATCTAAAGTATGTGAGGGACCAATATAGGTCACATTTAGAGAAGAAAAAAAGTATGAGCGTCCCCCCATGATTCCGAAGAGGGAGTGGAAGGACCTGGTGTCAGATGGAAAGGAGAAGGCTAAAAAGAAAAAAGGAAAGACACCATCGGGCCAAGGAAAGTATGTGATACTATCAACAATATAATTACTTACTGATTACTCTTTCTTTTTACATAATCTAACATTTTTCAAACTTTTCATAGGTTTCCCGACACATCAAACGCAACAAAGGCAAGACTAGAAAAAAATAGGCAGCACAAACGTGGCTCTAGTGGTTATATGAAATTAGCCACACGAATTGTAAGTATCAATAAATGAAATATAGTATCCAAATAATAAATTGAAAATAGTTTTGGTTTTATCACACCATAGAAGAAAAATTCATGATCTTATGCAAAAATGTAGGGCTCTAAATTCAATAGAGTTTCCAATGAAGATGACTTGAAGATTGCCTTCCAGCAAGGCTATGGAGCCGTGGTTGAACACCTAAGAGTCTTGACTAGGTAAACGCAATCTTCCACTCCATCAGACACGTAGGTAAATAAACTCAATAAATCTTATTTAAAATTGAATACTTGTGCAATCTATTCAATATTAATTTTCACCATGAAGTAATTACATGCCTCTTTGTTTTAAACATTCAAGAAATGATAATACTGGAGATGACATTGGAATGCAGCCTGGTGAGGGTGGAGCATAACCTGCAGATGAAGGTCATGGTGTTCATCCTAGTACGTTAGAGCATGTAGAGTGTGATCGACATGTTGAGCATGATCAAGCTAGAGAAGATCACGAACATGATGTGGCCCCATTAGGTAAAGAGGACCACTCTAAAGTTCTTTTAAACATATTTAATTGCAATTGGTGTATTAATTAATGTAACCTTTCGTGTTTCAACTTTAGAGCATGTAGAGCATGATCAACGTGTTGAGCATGATCAAGCTAGAGAAGATTAGGAACATGATGTGGCCCCATTAGGTAAAGAGGACCAATCTCATGTTCTATTAAACATATTTAATTTCAATTGGTGTATTAATTAACCTTTCATGTTTCAACTACAGATTAGGATTTAGAGGGTGTTCAGCATGTTGAGCATGAGTCTCTAACAAAAGTTTAAGAACATGATGTGGACCCATCAGGTAAAGAGAACCACTCTAATGTTATTTTAGTTAATGAAATGCTTGTAACAATAATAATAAAACATATCAGTTTAACATTTCTTTGTTATTGCAGTAGACCCCCCTTCTAGCGGCGTCCACATCATGAGAAGACGACTAGGCGTACATTAAGATCACGAGCAGAGGGCAGAAAAACTAAAGGGGGGATAGATGATTTAGAAAATGATACTCCACTTCATATTTTTGTAGCTTTAAAAAAGAAACAAAAAAAAAGTGATTGTAATCATATCATGACAACCATATTTTTAATATGTAAAAACTGAAAGAATGAATATTATATGTAAATGAATGAATGTGAATAGTTTAATTAATGAATGTTATATGTTAATGAATGAATGCTATATGTTATTAATGGATGAATGAATGCTATATGTTATTAATGGATGAATGAATGATTAATGCTATATGATTGGGTATGGGGAATTGAGAGTGATGTGAGGGGGGGGGAGGGGCCAAATGAGCTTCCACTATCATGTGGTTGGCCTTATTAAGTAGAGAATATTAAACTATTATCAAAACAAAGAGAAGATCAATAAGGTAATGCACTTTTCAATATCAGAAATGTATTGTTTGAAGCATCAAACAATATGCAAACATGGAAGAAAGTGCTAACTTTTCACTATGGTGGTAGAAAAATGATTCTTTATACCCTGAATCCATGCTCTGCATAATAATTTGAAGTTGTTTCCATTCCAATGTTCTAAGTTTAGTTTGTTTGTATGGCTTTGTATGAATACCACATTGTGTTGTGTGTGGATTTGGTTTCAAAGCTCTGTTTCTTCTATTTTTAGTCGTGACATAACACTAAAATTTGACTTTTGTGCATAACAGGTTAGTGGAAAAGTTGACAGCTCTGAAGGGTTTAGAGACTTAATTGAGATAGATACATGGATATTTGGATCTTGTTGTTGATGGGAGGCTTTGACTTAATCATGAAATTTTGTACCATCTACATGTATGCAAAATTTTCTCTACTTACATTCATTCTTGATCATAAATGTTGCAAAAGATATTAATGCTTCAAACTTAAGATTAATTTCATTGTTATAATGATCAAAATGTTATACTTTGCTATACATTCAAGCATTCTATTGCCCCCTACCCTTAGCTCTCTCCCCCCTCCTTTTAAGAATTTTATTTGACATAAAAGATTCAAATTTCTGTCTCATTTACACAAATTTATCTGAAGCACTAGGAGTGAATAAAGATATGTAAAACATGATGGATTTTTTGTAAACAACTTTCCATCTTATAGCTAATTAAATACTTAATATTTAAATAGTTTAGAGCTCGAATAATGCTTGTATATGCATGTGTAGCAATAAGGGAGCCTATGTGAAGATTGAAATTTAAAACATCACTTTGGTATTTTTCCTTAGGCAATGAAATGATATTTTAAGTAATACAAACCTACATACACATTGATATTTTTTGGCATTGCATTGAAGAAATTGTTTTCTCTTATATCTACCCTCGGCTAGACATGGAGGTATATAATATTGGTTTCTAGGTTTATTCTGTAAGTAGTTAATTTCACAGAGGAAGACTAAAATCTTCTTAATGTCCCGTGTCAGGTGTGAAAGCATATGAATCACTTTATGAAGGCACCATTTTGTATTCATCCAAAAACTAGTTTGTTCTTTTTTTATGTTTATTGCATGTGTTTTTTGTAGGCTCTAGAGATGTATCTTGGCTCTTTCCTTTGCACTTTTCATCTATTTTGATGATTACAGTAGATTGTCCTCATAATTTTTCATGTAGATCTGCTTGTAACCTTATATTCTACCAATCAATTTGCAAACTAGTCACATATTAAGGACCATTTCACTAACTTGTAGTCATCCACTACTTTATATGTTGCAGGTCGTGTTTGTGTGCCAATAAATCCTGATGATTGTGAGAACTTTAATCCTACAAGTGTACCAAATCTTTCTCAAGAAGAATTCTTACCTTATTTTATAGTACTTTAAATGGTTAATTGAAGGTGCTTCTTTAGATCTAAGATAGTTGAACCCTGAATTAAAATATGGTATTAGATGGGTAGTATAATGATAAAACTGAGGTCCATTGAACACAAATTACTAACATAATTTACTAGACTATGAATAGTGTTACAATTATAATTATTTCTCCTTTACCTACCTCTGCATTAATGAAAAAGATAGTAGATATTGGAAGTTCAGTACATGTCTCATGTATGTGTTAGTATTTTAATTTTGTTTAAGTTGTTCAAGAGCTTGATTAGGTCAAGAATATGTTCTACAAGATCTATTCTCTTGATACTGCTCAATATTTTCCCTACACATTTTCTCTTCAATCCAGATGTTTCTTAACTCCTTCCCCTGTTATCCCTTGGTTGTTCTCAAGTGTAATGCTTTTTCTATGCATCTTGTAGTCTGTATGTGTGATCAGTCATCTCTTATGAAGCATGGATAACCTTTCATGGAATTGTTGTTGTAATTAGACAATTTCCATTGTGAGAATAATCATTTAATTTGTATGGAAGTAAGTCTTTTTCATATTATTTGACTTGGTATTCTAAAGTTGTCTTTGTAGGATTCTCCTGGGGGGAACAACAAAATTGTGATGATAGGTAGAGTTGTACAACACCATAAATCATTTGGAATTATCAATATATTGCTTATAGAATACTCTATGCAAGTAAAATGGAATGTGCAATGACAATTGGTCTCAAATTCAAATCTTAATATAAGTACATTATACACAAGAAGATGGTATCTATTCTATGATTTTAAAAACCCCAAAATAAGAAAATTAATAGGTTCCATTTGTTTACTTGCTCTTAGACAATTGTTTAATCGGCGAGACCCTCAAAATGTCTTGTTGATAACCAACAATGTGCAAAACTCCTCAAGAGGTCAGATCAGCAAGGATAACTTTAAGAAACACCCCCATCAGCAAAGGTGTAAAATCCTGGTGAATCTTTTCTTTTATTTGAAAAAAATATTAATTTTAGTGGAAAATCTATGCACATTATTAAAAAAAATTGTAAAATCTTAGCAAATCTTAATGAATAATTGGCAAAAATAATAATCGCAGTGGCAAATCCTAGCGAATAATCACTAAAAAGATTAATTACATTGAAAAATCTCTCCTTTTAAAATTTGCTAATGATTGTTGATTTACAATAGTGATGTAAAATCAACAAATGAAATTGTGCCACATGTTGAAACATCACTCATCCATCACCTTTGACTATCACACCAAACTACCGGTTGTTCCTTGTGGTCTCCACCGAGACACGTGTACACCACTTGTGCAATTCCAGAGAATCAAGATGAGAATCTACAATATTCACAACAAGTCTCCCGAAAAAGACTTAAATATTTAACTCCCAACCTCCGAGTGGTCCCCACATTTGTCGACATCCAAGTCACTACCGTACATAGTCATCACCATCCATGTAGATCAGTCCCACCATCCATCAGCTTGTTGCCCAGTCAGAGAAACCACAAACTTAGCAACCTCCATTCAGAGGTTAGGAAACTCCAAGATGCTGCGACAACAAAGAAGATTGACCAGCCAGGAAGTTAAGAAACTTCTGAACACCGTGACAAGGTTCCAAGGTTAGAGAAGTCAGCGATCCCTCAACCAACACACTGTCACCCAGTTTCAAACTTCCAGAACATTGTGACATAGGTTAAAAGGTTCAATTTTTGGGTGATAGGCCGATAATGAAGACCATTGATTAGATTTTTAATCGAATAGCTGCAAGTTGATTTTGCGACCTAATACGCATGTGCCTTTTAAAAGGCTTATTGAGGCCTAGAGTTTGTTTTAGGCCACATGATTAGGTTTAATTGTGTGGACCAAAACAAATTATGGGCCTCAACAAGCCTTTTAAAAGGAACATGCATATTAGGGCATGAAATCAACTTGTAGCCATCTAATTAAAAAGATAATTGATGATTCAATGACAATAAATAAAAGCCCTATTCAAGGCTAAAGTATCACTAAAATTAAATGCTCATTTATTATTGTGGTGATATTTCCCCAAAATTAATGTTAGTAATATAATATTACTGGTGAATTTAATTAATATTTGTAATTATAGTATAAACTACTGGTGAATCAGTTCCAATGACACCTCATTTACAAAGGCAAATTAATTGAGACGAAATTAACTTTTTGTAAAAACTTGGCAATTCTACATCATTTTTAGCTTGTACTATTCGCCATTTTTGGAGGTCTTGATTTTAATTATTCGCCAATTGGAAAAGATTTGCCACTAAAGTTTTCCCTATAGATCAGTGTGACATTGGATCTATATTGCCAAAGGAAGTCATCGGCAAGACATGGACTATCAGAGTGAGTTTTCTATCCTCTATTGATGATTGATCTCTCACCAATGGGTTGGCTTTAGTGGTCATCGCCAAGAGTCTCCGTGATGGTACATTTCAAAGAATATTTTTTTAAAAAATAATTTCATTGTTTCATCAAAATTTTGATGAACACCACTGACAAATCACCAAAAAGGTCCGATGAGTTGCTATAGCTATGATGAAGGCTTCATCATAACTCCTTTCCCATTTTGTCACAATCTCGACGAAGGCCACCGACGAATCACATAAAAGGTTTGAAAAACTTGCTTATCTGTGATGAAGGCTTCATCGTAACTCCTTTCCCATTTTGTTGCAATTTTGACGAAGGCCACTAATGAATCACAAAAAAGGTTTGACAAAGTTTCTTAGTTGCGATGAAATCTTTGTCGTAACTCATTGCCCATTTTGTCACAATTTTGACAAATGCCACCGACAAATCACAAAAAAGGTCTGAAAAAGTTGCTTAGCTGTGATGAAGGCTTCATTGTAACTGCTTGCCCATTTCATCACAATGCAACGAAGGCCACCAACGAATCATAGAAAAGGTCTGATGAAGTTGCTTAGCTGTGATGAAGGCCTCATCGTAACTCCTTGCCCATTTTGTCACAATTTCGATGAAATCCACTGATGAATCACATAAAATGTTTGACGAAGTTGCTTGGCTATGATGAAGGCTTCGTCGTAACTCCTTTCCCATTTTGTCGAAATGGTGATGAACTTCTGGTGCTGGTTCGAAGCTTCAAAAGAGCCATTGCAATTGCATTTTGGTTGTAATTCATCAGTGGATACACAGAGTTTTTTTCAATATTATGATGAACATCTGAGTCATTTTATGATGCCAACGACCGATGAATCTACGTCGTTATTTTGACATTTAATGTGTCATTGGAATTTTAATGAAAAAATAGTGATGAAATTATTTTCGTCATTTCTTCGCTTTTCTGACAAATATTTGTCGAACAACCGATGAACGTTCATCAAAAAATGGAGTCAAATTCAGTAGTGGCATTTCTTGCTTGATTTAGGAATAATTGATGATAAATTAGACTTAATGAGTCTTTGATTTAGTGTTGTGAGGTGTTTTACGCATCCACACTAGGTCTTGGACCCTTGAAAATTGAATAAAATATATTTAACGATGTGTTGTGAAGGTGTTGTAAAAGACTTTCATGCCTCTCTAGACTTAATGAACCCATTCTCCCTTAATTCAACATTATAAAATGTATTTAATTGCATTATCACATCAATCTAGAAGGCTTTATAATTAAACTTAACTCTAATCTAGTGTTGTAATGTGTCTTGCACATTCACATTGGATGTTCTACCTTTCTAGGTTGTGTGGACCTCATTTTATTGTTGTAAAGTGTATTTAATCACACTTTCACATTGAATTATGTGGGCCAAGCCAAAATTGACCTTCACATTATCATTGCTAGGCCCCTATGACCCCATATTATGCATCCTGAGGCATAATTTGATCAAATACTTGATGAAATCAACATAAGAATTGGAATTCCTCATTCCCCAACAACCCAACTGGAAAATGGACCCCTCTAGGAATAATTCACCATCTCTGGTGAATGAGTCCCTACTAGGTGGGACTAATTTTCCCAACGTGGCGAATTAGTCCCATTTGGATCATTTTTTAGTTTTGAGCAAAAAAATTTGGAATTTAAGTTTATTTTTCTTTCATGTTGACCTTAGGGATCTAATTAACAGAAAGATGAGGTGAATTTACTATAAATATAAGTTTCTAAACCCTAAATAATAAACATTATTCATTGTTCATCCATCATTCTTCTATCTCAAGTCAAGCAAGTTAGGTTTTTATCTTCTCAAGTCACCAAGATAGCATTTTGCAGACATTCAAGGGCAAGTTCTTCATATTGTTGCAACAATCTTAGATCAATCCTCATGTTAAGGTATTAATCTCTTCATTTCATGTTTGTTCTTCATGCTATCTCTTAATTTGGTTTAATTACCTAAAAGGGGTTTGACCAAGGCAAACCCCATGCCCTAACATTCAACATTTATATTTCTTGCCTTGTGTGTTTGTAGATTTAGGAATCTTGGAAGCTTGGAAATCATTAAGAATCAATTTGGAAAGTTTTTTAAGACATCTTCCTATTGACCAAGGAAAAATATCAATAAAAAAGTCACTTTCATGTCTGGAAATTAGACTTTCAAAGGTAGACACCTGTCAGGAACTGAAGAGCAAACCAAGGGCTTCAGTTTCCACCTTTGGAATTTTAGAAATTAAAAAGTGGAGTGATTTTCCATTGATGGTGAATGAGTCCCACTACCAGGCCTGAAAAAGGTTTTCTACAGTTTTGGATACCCATTTGTCTGAAATAGGCTCTGAAACAGTTTCCCAGATCTAGGACTAATTCACCCAGAATGGTGAATGATTCCTGATAGGACAAATTTCTAGAAACAATATCATTATAGATGTCATTTCTAGTCTCCATCAAGTTCTTAGGTGCACACTTTTAGTTTCATCAAATTTTGTTACAATTTTCTTTCATTTCTAAGTGTTTTTGTATATCACAATGTGTTTTCCAACAAGTTGCATTTCAATAGTTTTCACTTAATGATCAATATCCTTTATTAGTTATTTGAATTTATTTTATCTCATCTAGATACATTTCATTCATATTTTCATTATACTTGCATTAGTTTGAGTGAACCACCTAGGTTTTTGACCTATCTCTCTCCTTTTACGTGAAAAACCCTGATAGAGCAAGAGAAGTACATATCACCCAAAAATATATGGTTCATTCTGGTGAACCCATTTTTAAATACCTTCTTTTCTGATTTTGGATTCCTTCATCATACATCTAGCTTGCATTGATCTTTCATTAGGGTTTACATGGATTAATTTGCAAGCTAGGTTTCAAATTTTGCATTCATGAAAAGTGCATTTAGGTTGCATTTTTGGCATCTAAAATCATTAAAATTTTATGAAATTATACATTTCTAACTTAATCCTGCATCATAGAACTTAGAAAACATCAAAATCACTCAATTTTTTTTGAAAATTTTGAAAAACATCCCATTGGGACATATTCACCACCTTGGGTGAATCAGCCTTTTCACCCCTAAAACTACCCTTTACAAAGTTGCAAACCTATTTTTAAGCTTTTTTTTGGTGCCATTACCTAGTTGTATCAATTGGCTGAGTTTCTATAACATGCATTTCATTCAATTTAGCTTAAGTTTGCTCATTTCATGCATGGTTTAAATTTCAAATTTATATTCTCATATTATTATATAGCATAATCAGTCAATTATCATCTAAAAATTACATTTCATTTCATGCTTTAACATTGCATTTTGAGTTATCATAGATTGTTATTCAAAATGTTAGTTTCAATCTTCTCCAAATTTGCAAAGAAAAAGTTTGTCAATAAGCATGATCATCATTCGTTCAATGCAGTCCCTAGTTATGAAAGTCTCTTAGTTGAAGAGAGTGAAAATGACAATGTTAACTTTAAACTTACACCCCCTCCTATCTCTCCTATTTGTGTGGATGATGTGATAGAAGAAATTACAAATATAGATACTCCTAATGATCATATTTGTTCTTCTCCCAATACCTCTCCTTTTCATGATGAAATTATCTTGGTGAAAGTAGATATAATCGTTGAGAATCATGAGGGTCTTTTTTGTCCTTCTCATCCCCTTTGGGAAGATATTTTAGCACAAAAGAATGTAATCATAGACACATTCCTAAGCATAACTTTACCTAAATTCAATTCTCCTTTGGCTTGTGAAAGTGATTTCATGGAAGATAAGATTCTCAACGATGAGGATATGTAGTCTATAACAACCCTCTTTATGATCCTTCCCCTACCTATCCTATTTTGGAAGACATTAGGGAACAATGGAAAGCAATTGTAAATGATCATGATAATAATACTTCTTCTTCTCCTAGTATCTCCCCTAGTTGTAAGGAAGAGGCTTTGATGTTAGAAAACACAACCAATGAGAGTCATGAGAATCTTGGTTGTCCCCTTTCACCTAAGAAAAACCTTATTGAGCAAAAAAATTAAACCATTGATCATTCCCCTACTTGCGATAAAGTTATTTTAGAAGAACCAATTCATGAATGTTAAGAACATTTGCTTCATAGTTCTCCTAAAAAAATTCCTTCTAGGGAGAATATCATGGTGTTAGCAAATGGAAACCATACTAATGTGTCTTCCTTGGATAAAAAAGGGATTCTTGATTTCCCTTTATTAGAGATACATCAAACCAATACCGTTGAGGTTATGAATGTGCAATTGTCTATTAGATCCCCCCAATCAATGGACCTCATACATACCCTGTGAAACATCCTAACAACCCTCTAATTCTCTACCCACCTTCACACAAACAAAAAACTCAAAATAAACTTGAATTTTTCCTTTACCCTCCTAAGAATAATGTTGTGCAGCAACTGAGTCATAATACCATTTCTCACACATATAACACTCGAAACAATCTTCAAACACCACAACCAACCTCGACACCCTTACCATTGCCTAATCCTATCCTATGTAACCCTTTCTTGCTAGGTCAAAAGAAGTATGATATTTTCAAGCAACTTAAGAATACTCCTACTAAGATATCATTGTGGTACCTTATTCAAGCCTCCCCTCACTATAACAACATGATCCAAACAACCTTACAACAAGTTCGTATCTCTTCTAATGCGCAACCGCATGACATAGCTTCCATAATTCAAGGGTTGAATGCTGAAATTATTTTCCACCAAAGTGAACTTGCCACTTTGGAAGTGCAAAGACAAATGAATCTTTCATAATTTTATCTCAATAAAAAAACATTTCCATAAAGCACACCCTTGTTGATAATGGGTCAACCCTTAGTGTGTGTAGCATAAACCTTTTGAATAGGCTTCATGTGGATGAATCAAACATTCAACCTACTTCTTTATCTATTAGTGGATTTGAAACTGTAGAAAGGAAACTGCTCGGTGTGATCACTCTACCTATTACAGTTGGGAAGGCCACATTAGAAACACTAACCTATGTTATGCCTAATGATCTTTCATATAATCTCATTTTAGGAAGACCAAGGGTTCATGCCATGAATGGTGTGCCTTCTACTCTTCATTACAAAATGAAATACATCTAAAATAACCAATTGTACACACTTGATGTTGATCTTAAGCCTTACAGTGTCTCACAACTTGAAAAACACAAAGAACATTCCCTAAACACATCAACATCAACTACACTAGTGGAACCCATACAATAGAACAACAAATAACAACATATTGAACAAGTCACAAAGCTATTAGAAGATGATTGGGGTTCCTTGGATTTTGAACATGAATTCATGGGTGAGTATAAGATCATACACAAAAATTCAAATAGGGGAAATGAAAAAGAAGATGACCCTTCAAAAGCATTCATTTCAACCACTTTAGACAACACAACAAATTAAACAAAAACCTTTGACGACATTGATCACCAACCACCACCCAATCCAAATGCAATGGAAAAGCTTTATGGAAAAGGGTATGAGCTTATGAAAAATCTTGACTATAGTGGAAAAGGATGTGGTGCTAATGAACAAGGTATATGTAACCCTATAGATCATCTCACACAACAAAAAACTCATGGTCTTGGTTATTTTCCTTTGATAGAAATCGCCAAGCCTTCACTCAATATCAACACTATCACAAACCATTCATCAAAGCCAACCTTAACCATAATACATCTTGAACTAATTGAAACTATTGATCTTGATCATTCTCCTTTGCAAGAAATAAAACAAATAAATACACCCTCACTTAATATCAATGTCATCTCACAAAACACTAATTAATTGAATTCGTTATATTTGACACCCTCCTATAAAGGAGAGAATGAAATCTTGCAATTTGCATTGTCTTGCGTAGGTATGATAACTAGTACTAAGAAAGAGGTATCTTTTCCACAACCCACAAATATACCTTCTCCCATTAATCAAGAGGGCATCTTGTCAAGACTCTTCCAAGATCACTTGACATCTCTCCCTCCACGAACTTGAAAGAAATTCTATTAAAATACTTCATTTTGTGCCTATCATATAGTTCATGGTCATTTCACTAATGAATGCAAGGCTTTGAGTAGTAAAATCCAACATCTTAAGGAGTTTGGTGTTCTTCCTTATGTGAGGGGTACCTAATTTCTCTAATTGATACTGATTTTCACTCTACCATGCATCTTATACATCAATTCAGTTCAACCTTGTCCTGCACTAAGTGGGGGCAAGAGGATAAGTAGCCTTATCCTCGTATGTCACTTGTTATTGCCTCCTTTGGATAGCCATTAACCTTTAATGATCATATAAGAGCAAGCTTGGGATGTGGAAGACATGCCTTAAGTTGGCTTGCATGTGACATACTACCTTATTCATGGTGTAGCTTATTAGAACCATATACCTTGGCATAGGGCTTTCTGAGTAATCACTCATGTCTTCCTTCTACTTTAAATCAATTTCTCACAGTATTGGTGTTCGAAACCACTTTAAAGTGGTGGCATAGATCCACACTCGTATTTCATTGTGTTCCTTTCTTTTTCTTGTGATTTCCTCTCTTGGAAACATCAGGTACAATGTTGCCCAGGATGAGACATTGCACTTGTCCTCTCTTGGAAACAAGATGAGACCATTTGCACATTTCCTATCTTGGAGACATTAAGCATGATTTTCCCTATGATGAGAACTTGCACGAACTAAGAAAAATCCCTTTGAATATTCCTTACACTACCTTTCACTTACAATGTCTATGAGTGTCAAGCATATGAAGTTTTGCTTACCTCATAGAGCTCAAAAATCATTATCATTTCTGTGGCACCTTATTAAATTTATCAAGGAGGTATAACTTTGGTATGGTTGAGTGAGAAGCCCATTATGAGGCATGACTTTCCCCATAGCCACATGCATGTGTGTGAGCACATATCAGCCACATGTGTCTCACCTTTTTGGACTTGTCACTTGACAGATAGCCAAAATTTTCATTGCCTTAGTGTGAATATTATTTTTTGGACAAACAACCTAGATTTGATGCACAACATGTTGGAAAAATTATCGAAGCTTGATCCACCTTTTCATTTTCGATTTTCTCTTCTTCCTAATTTCTTTCCATTGCATGATTGTGTATCTTGATTTACTACAAATTATTCACCTTGTGCATGTCCTTTTGTGCTTATGTCAACTTGAATTAGGATCTTAGATCCTAGGGGCTTTTGCAACCTCATTTGATATTTTTCATCCTTTTTCACCCACATTGGTACTATTGGACCCCTCTTGAATGTCTACTTTAGTGTGATTTTGAAACAAGTTCATCCTCTCACTAAAGTGGGGGCTAAATGTACCATAGAAAAAAGTATTTATTGCTTGATTTGGGAATAATAAATGGTAAATTGGACTTAATGATTCCTTGATTTAGTGTTGTGAGGTGTTTTACACATCCACACTAGGTCTTGGACCCTTGCAAACTGAATAAAATACATTTAATGATGTCTTGTGAAGGTGTTATAAAGTGTTGCAAAATAATTTCATGCCTCTCTAGACTTAATGAACCCATTTTCCCTTTATTCAACATTATAAAATGTATTTAATTGCATTATCACATCAATCTATAAGGCTTCTAAACTTAACTCTAGTATAGTGTTGTAATGTGTCTTGCACATTTGTATTGGATGTTATGCCTTTGTAGGCTGTGTGGACCTCATTTTAATGTTGTAAAGTGTATTTAATCACACTTTCACATTGAATTCTATGTCCCAGCCCTAATTGACCTTCACATTATCATTAATAGGCCCCTATGACCCCATATTGTGCATCCTGAGGCATAATTTGATCAAATACTTGACAAAATCAACATAAGAACTAGAATTCATCATTCCCTAACAACCTAGCTAGTAAATGAACCCCTTTAGGACTAATTCACCATCTATGGAAAATGAGTCCTTGCAAGGTGGGACTGATTTGCCCAAGGTGGTGAATTACTCCATTTGGGTCATTTTTGAGTTTTGAGTAGGAAATTTGGGAATTTAAGTTTATTTTTCTTTCATGTCAGACTTAGGGATCCAATTAACAAGAAAATAAGGTGAATTGCCTATAAATATAAGTTTCTAAACCCTAAATAATAACCATTCTTCATTATTCATCCATCATTCTTTTATCTCAAGTCAAGCAAGTTAGGGTTTTGTCTTCTCAAGTCACCAAGATAGCATTTTTCAAACATTCAAGGGAAGATTCTTCATATTGTTGCAACAATCTAAGATCAATCATCATGGAAAGGTATTAATCTCTTTATTTCATGTTCATTCTTCATAGTATCTCTTCATTTGGTTTAATTACCTAAAAGGGGTTTGACCAAGGCAAACCTGCATACCCTAACATTCAACATTTCTCCTTCTTGTCTTGTGTGTTTGTAAACTTATGCATCTTGGAAG
The DNA here is from genome assembly GCA_007258455.2 of Sequoia sempervirens. Lineage (NCBI taxonomy): Eukaryota > Viridiplantae > Streptophyta > Pinopsida > Cupressales > Cupressaceae > Sequoia > Sequoia sempervirens. Next base: position 121,468,408 of record VDFB02000017.1, on the reverse strand, counting down.
CTTGGAAATCATTAAGAATTAAGTTGAAATTTTTTTGAAGACATCTTCCTATTTACTAAGGAAAAATATCAACAAAAAGTCACTTTCAGGTCTATAAATTAGACTTTCAGAGGAAGACACCTATCAGGAACCGAAGAGTAGACCAAGGGCTTCAATTTCCACCTTTGGAATTTCAAAAATTCAAAAGTGGACTGATTCATTATTGATGATGAATGAGTCCCACTACCAAGCCTAAAAAAGGTTTTCTGCAGCTTTGGATACCCATTTGTCTAAAATGGGCTCAGGAATAGTTTCCCAGATCTAGGACTAATTCACCCAGAATGGTGAATGAGTCGTGGTAGGGAAAATTTCTAGCATCAGCAACATTCTAGATGTCATTTCCAATCTCCATCAATTTCTTAGGTACACACTTTTAGTTTCATCAAATTTTGTTACAGTTTGCTTTCATTTCTAGGTGTTTTTGCATATCATAATGTGTTTTCCAAAAAGTTACATTTCAATAGTTTTCACTTAATGATAAATATATTTTATTAGTTATTTTCATTTATTTTACCTCATCTAGATACATTTCATTCATATTTCCATTATGCTTGCATTAGTTTGAGTGAACCACCTAGGTTTTTGGCCTATCTCTCTCTTTTTATGTGAAAAAACCTGATAGAGCAAGAGAAGTACATAAAACCCAAAAATCTATGGTTCACAAGATAACTCAAGATCTAGAATGATTGTGCTATCATGGGATGACAAGAGTCTCAAGCTTCTTCTCATTAAGGTATTAGCAATAGGACACCAAACACTCATGCAAAGGGTACTAAATGTGAGGCGAATACACAATGTAAGGTAACAAGAATGAAATGTTTATAACTAAAATTTTGGAAAGTAAAACTGAAATGCAAAAACAAAAAATAGAAAATTAGAAACTGAACTATAAATTCCAGAAAATGTAGTGAAATTTATGCATAGCGATTGATTCGCCCTAAGTGGCGAATGAGTCTAGGTACTAATTTTTTTGAAAATTTCCAAAATTTTTGAATTGAAATTTATCCTTTTTATGTTTTCTAATGCAAATCTGAGATGAAAATGCAGAATTTTATTGTTTTTCAGTTAAATTAAGTGCAATAATGCAAGCTAAATGACCTTTTCACTAAGGAAAATTTTGAAAGCCTAGAATGCAAACTCACAAATGGAAAATGCAATACAATGTTAGATCTAGGATGTAAATGCACTCCAAATCAAAATTAAGATGCTCTATATGCATGTTCACCAAAATAAAATGTAGTGCTTTCTTTCGCTTTTAAGGTTTTGGACCTAAAAGGAGAAAGACCAATTTCTCAACCTTTCACTCAAAAACAAACCCTTGAGATTTCAATGCAAAGGAGATTGAAATTTGACAAAGGGAAGGTTTTAGGGATTGAATGATATCTAATGAGGGGTTCACCACCAAGTGTAAACTTGGAAAATAAAATATTGGAAAACACAATTTGATATGCAAACAAGTACTAAATGACCTAAAAGGATGAAAAAATTGTACTGAAAATCTATGAAATAGAAAGTGTACACTTGGAAGACTGAAGAAGGAAGAATGAGGCTCTAGATCATTGAAAAATTAGTTGTTGAAGCTAACTAGGACTCATATGCCAAGCTGAGAAAATCTATCCATTTTTTTGGAAAATGTACAGGAGCATGTTTCAGCCAAAAGGGTATCCAGATCTACAAAAATCTTGCTCAAGCCTAGACAATGGGACTCATTTTCCAACAGTGGTAAATCAGTCCACTTCTACTTTTGTAGAAATTTTGAAGTGGATTTTGTGCCTCTTGGTCTTCTCTACTCTATTTGATTGATTTTTGGATCTAAAACTACATAATTCCACTTATAGGTCTTCTCCAAGCTTCACCAAGGCTTGATGAAAAATTTGACAACTTTTAGAGACTTGACAACTTTTCTTCCACTTGACTTCTTAGAAAATATGTAACCTAGCCCTATAAATCACAAACAAGAAGAGGGGAAAATGTTGTGGGGGTTAGTGCATAGGGGTTTTCCTTGGTCAAACCCCTTGTTGGTAATTGAACCTTGAAATAGAATGAAATATGGAAAGAGAATGATGAATGAACAAAAGATAATGTTGCAACTCACCAAACCCTAGCAAATAAGGTGTTGCAAACATGTAAATAGTGGCTTCAATGGATGTAGAATTGGATTCTTACTTGATGTTGATAAATCTTGAATGCAATGCATGCTTGAAGCACAAACCTTACATCACAATTTTTAGCTCTAAAACAACATGATGCCAACAATCCTTGACATGATGAATGACACTTGAAGATGCTATTAAATGCTTGATAATCTTCCCTTAAAATACCTTGAATGCTCTTGTGAATGCTCAAATGCTCTTCTGAATTCTCTTGAATGCTAGGTGATGAATATGAGTGAAACAACCTTGCATTTATACTTAATTATGCAAGAATTCTCGAAATCACAACACTAAAAGCTAACATTAGATCTAGAAGAATAAAATACCACTGGAAATTTTATTTAAATTTGAATGTTTGTCACATGGGACTTATTCTGGCAATGGTGAATGAGTCCCATCACACATAATGTATGGGACCAAAAATAAAAAATATCTAGAAATGTGTGAAACCTGCATTGGGCCCAAAAAGACCTAGATGGGACTCATTCTTCCAAGGTGGTGAATGAGTCCTAGACACTAAATTTTGGCCACACAAGCCAGGAACACCTAAATTTTGATTGGTTATTGATTTGTATTAGGATTATCCTCAAAAAGATGCACTAAATGAGCCTTGTGGATGCAAAATGGGTCCAATTAAGGCATAAGAAATCCAAATTATTAATGACAAGACTAGAGAAATGTCAAAGTGTGTTACAACAATTTACAACACTCCAAATGAGGCAAGGATAAGATTAATTATGAATAAAATTATGTTTTTTTATGCTTAGTTAATTGATAAAACCCTAGAAAAGTGTGAAAGTATATTACAACACTTCACAAAAATTTTGCAAGGAACCATTAAATTCCATTAGTTCACAAGGGCCCAAGACATAATCTGAATGTGTTATCCACATTACAACACTAAATCAAGGAAACATTAAGCCAAAATCTACAAAGAGGACCCAAAAAACTGCAAAAAATGTTAAGGGATTCTTTTTTCAACAATACAAATATAAATCCTATGCATGCAAAGATTGGGGTATGTGGCTAAGTGTGCATGCAACACTGATTGTAAAGAGTTCTATTTTTCTTCAGTCAATGTTTTATTAATATTTAACATCCTCCCTAGCATAATTTCCAACTCCTTTGATAACTCTTGAACTAATGAGATATCAAGGCTTGGTATAATTGGAAAACATTGCTGAGGAAGTAGCGAATGAAATAATTTAGATATCTCTTCAGTAGAATCAGTAGGTACAATACTCTACAAGGGGTATTGGAGACATATAAGGAAATCATGTTGTTCAGAACTCCTAACACAATCATTTTGTATAATATGAGTGATAATCCCATCTTCATCTTGGTCATCCAACAAAGGGTTGCACTCAATATTCATCAATATCTAGAGAGAGTAACTATCTTCTTCCTCTTTGCCCAAATTGGGCCAAATGAAATGCTCCATATCTACATATGGCTGAGTGGGAAGATAAAGAACCAAGTTCTTTGTTATTGTCCCATTGGATATGATCATCTTACCATCAGATCTACATCCTATGAAGGAATTAGTTGTTGCTAACCAAGGACTTCCTAGGATGAGTGGGTAACCTCCAAGATTAACTTTAGGTTTCAATACTATGAAGTATACAAGGTATTCCTAGAAATATAATGCAATAACTATATCTTCAATAATTCCTTCAATTTTAACAGTAGATCTATTAGCTAATTGAAAAATAGTTTGTGTATGCTTGAGGTTGATCAACTGAAGCAATTGTACTGTTTCTTTTTTCATTACATTGATAGTTGCTCCCAAGTCTATTAAAGTGTTCTTATTGAGAGTCCCATTGATCTTGACATCCACAACTAGACTACCATGGTCAATATTCTTAGGGACTATAATATTTGACAACATGATGCCTGTAATATTTCCAAAAACATGAATTGTTTGTGGATCTTTCTTCTTTCTAGTTGGTTTCTTAAGATAACGATCTCTCACCATCTTAGTGTAGATGGAAATATATTTGATGGATTGGATAAGTGGAATTTTTATGTTAACATCTTTCAACTACCCTAAAAGGTTAGTCTCAGTTTGTGTGTGATTATTTTGTAGAGCTAGATGTTTAGGAAATGGCGGCTTAAGATTTAAAGTAGTTTGGGGTACTTGGTTTTGCTCAAGCTCCAAAGGTAGTTTGTTAGAAGCCCCAACTATAGGTTCCTCATCCTCCACTTCTATAATTTGGGGGATTAAGTCCCGACAAGTTGCTTTCCTAATCTAAGGTGGAAATCACTCACCTCTACCCCAAAAGTAGGGTATTGCATAGCTTTGTTAGTATAAGCTTGCTAAGAAGGCTTAGTGTTAGGGTTAGGTGCAGGTTAGTCAGGTATTTGTGATGGTTAAGGTGGATGAGACTAAGGATTTGATGGAGTAATCATAGCTTGTTGTTATGGTGGAAGTGGTGGTAACATAGGCTGCTAATATTTCATATTGGGTTGCTTCAATTGTTGGCCTTTTTGCCGCTGAGGTTTCCATTGATTCTGTTGATTTGGTCATTGTGGATTATAGTTGGAACTTTGAAAGTTTTATTCTGGCCATGGGTTTGGTTGTTGGTTCCAATTTGGTTGGGCTTGTAGCCATTGTTGAGGATTTTGCCATCGGTTTTGAATTTTTTTCCAAGGCTGAGTGTTCCAAGCAAAAAAGTTTTGATTGCTAGAAGAGAAAGATGGATTAAAATTAAGGGGGTTAGGTGGCACACCTTGTCTCTACTACCATGACCTCCTTTGTGCTATGCAGAAAATTTTTCCATCTCCTTCCATTGGATGGAAATGTGGTTTTTCAAGCTTTTCTTGCTAGATACTCGCCATTCTTTTGCACTTACAATTGGATTTCCTTTGTCTATAGTTAGGATAGTACCCAGTGAGGATGGTGAATTGTTGATTTTTGGTTCCTAGGGCTTCTCTAACTCTTCTAGGGTTTCTCACCTTAAAGGAGAGAAGTAGGCCAAAAATGCTAATGGTTCATTCAATTTAATCTTATGTGTTATGTTGTCTAACCTAAATGAAGCTAACTAAATGCAATTGAATGTTCAAGATGAAGGAAAACGAATGCAAAAATGCAATTAAAGATATGTTTGAAAACACACTATGATATGCAAACAACTAAGTAAATGAAGAAATTATGTAGAACAAAAAGAAACAAGATGAATCTGAATGCACCTAGATAAAATATGATGATTCTGGAGTATTCTAAATGCTTATGGAAATTATTGATTTTTCACAATGGAACTCATTTGCCTAGGGTGGCGAATTAGTCCTCCTCCTAGTGAAAAACTATTGGAAGCAAGTTTTTGTCTATCATGATTCAAAATCTGACAAAATTTAGATTTTCAGTCCTAAGGTGGGACTCATTCACCACAAGTGGTGAATCAGTCCTCTCTCAAATTTCTAAAAAATCAAGAGACAACTCTACAACACCAGATTTGTAAAAGTCTACTTGTTAGGTTGTCGAAGTCAATTCTGCAGAAAATGGATAGAAAACCTTCTCCAAGCTTGAAATAGACTTAAGTTGAATTGAAGAACCTAGTTGACTTTTAAACCAATCTTCAACACCAAAAATCTTGTCAAATCTACATACCTAGGTCTGCAAACAAACATGCAATAGGGAAACATGGTTTAAGGTTAGTGAATAAGGGTTTTCCTTGGTCAAACCCCACTTTTGGTAATCAAACCTTCAATAAAGTAATGAAATGCAAAGGAATGATAAACTAACAACATGCAATTTCTATTAACTTACCAAACCCTTGACGACACAAGTCTGAAGTAATGTCAATGGTTGCTTCAAAGTGCTTGAATAGTGCTTGAATTGATGTTGTAAAATGTGTGAACACTTGAGTGAATAGGTGGATAAGTTAACTTTATGAATGGGAGTTGAAATGAGATGAAAATCACTTATTTACACACTTGTGCCTTAGTTATCTGCTCATACCTCATCATAGGCTGACATCAAGTGATTTTGAATAAAATACAAAAAGGAAATTTAAAATATTTTGAATTTGGGGCCAAGGGGGACTCATTCGCCACCCATGGTGAATGAGTCGCACCTAGGACCTAAAAAAAAGTGTCACGAAATATGTTGTTTGTCAGGATAATACTCAAAAATACACTTAATTAAGCATATGAGAGCATAAAGGGGTCAAATAAAGCATGAGAAAGGGATAAATAATGAAGCTGTGCCTAGAAAAGCATGAAAGCTTGTTACAAGACTTTACAACACTTGAAAATAGGGCTTGTTGATGAATAAAAAGTTGATTTTTAGGTGAATTGTAATTAATAGAGTCTAGAAGAATGTAGAAATGTCTTACAACACTTCACAACACCTTCACAAGACATTTTTCTTTGAGTTTTAGTACCTAAATAAACATGTTCAAGCCATTTTACATAATAAAATCAAAGCAACATAGTTCCAACACCATGAAACAAGACCTCAAAGGCCATGAAAATGACAAGGGGCCATTTTTGTATGGCACATTTAGCCCCCACTTTAGTGAGAGGATGAACTTGCTTTAAAATCACACTAAAGTAGCCATGAGCATCAAGAGGAAGGTTAAAATGTACTTACAGTAGCAAGATGGAATGACAAAAATCAAGAGGGATGATCAATCCCCTAGGAATGAAGATCCCATGGCAAACTAAGCATAAGAACAGAGGTACACATAAGTTTTGAGAAGAATTGGATTAAGCTTCTATTGTCAATCCAACTAGTTGTGGTCTAGATCTAGGTTGATTGTTTGAAAAAGATAATGTGTACTCACTCTGGGGTGAGAGAACACATGATGGCCCACTAAGTGAGAATGCCTGAATTTACTTAGTTTGGGGCCATGGAACTAGTTATCTACGGGGTGAGAAAGCCCAAAAAGGTAAGATACATACGCTAGTTTGTATGCACTCACAAACATAAAAGTGGCTATGGGGAAAATTCATGCTACTAGGTGAGCTTCCTACTCAACCATGTCAAATTTATACCTATTGATAACTTTAACAAGGTGCAACAAGGAAACAAATGCTATGAACAAAAAGAAAAAGTACCATAGTCATGCAAGTTGCATTATGCAAGGTGGAAAAAATGCAAAAATGTAAAGTGTAAAAGTGTAAAATGTTCAAAGGAGTCTTGTTCAATTCATGCAATGTCAGTCACTTAGGGAAAATTGTGTCTAATGTCTCCAAGAGAGGACCAATCAAAGAATAGTATATTCAAAACTTAGGGGATGCAGTGCGTCGCATCAGGCCACCAAGAGGAATGTAATATGCTAAGATAGATCACACTTATGAAGGACATCACACTCAATGTCATCCACAAAGTGACAAATGCATCATATAAACAATAAGGATATACTAGGAACCAAGAATGAAAATGAATTGATGGTAATGTATACCCCCCACTTTAAAGGAATTGCTACACATTGTTCTGTGAGAAATTAGTTTAAAGTAGAGAAGGAAAGAAAAAGAAAAAAGAAAACAAGACATGAGAACCAGTCTTGGAAATCCCTATTCCAAGTCATATGTTTCAAAGTTAGGCTACGTCATGTCAAGAAAATGAAAAGCAAAGAAAGGGAGTTGAACCAAAAAAGAAAATTCACCAAACACATAAGGGATCTATGGATTTGGGTTTAGTATGTTTGTTGCTGCAATGTGTTTATGAAAGAGTGAAAAATTGTTATCGTTCCCCAAAGTACATAGAACTAGAAGAATGAAACAAAGAGAGTGAAAACAAAGGAAAAAGAAAGTCCATTTTGGGTCAAAATGGAAGATACATTACGGTCTCAATGCTTTGCATCATCCCCAAAAGGAAAAAACAAGTGAAATGAAAGAAAACCAAAAGGTGATAGAAAATGAATTTTTTTTTAGGTCAACATGAAGGAGACATTTTGGTCTCAATGGCTTGTGTCATCCCCAAAACAAAAACACAAGACAAAGGAAAAGACAATGACCTTGTGGGTCAACATGGAAGAGACATAGGGCATCTCTAAGCTTTGTGTCATCCCCAAAAGGAAAACACAAAACAAAAGCGAAAAAGACAATGTATGACATATAGAAGAAGAGAGATACGAATAGAAGAAGTGTACAAAGATAGGATATATCAAACACACAATACAGGGGAGCACAATATGCACATGAAAGAAAAACAAAAAGAAACAAGTAATGCAAATGCAAGTCAACCATTAACTAAGTTACTAGTTTCTCATTCTTAAATATCAATGGAAAAGGAATAACATAGTTAAGAGACAGACAAATGCATTACAAGGATAAGGCTAACAACTTCTTGCCCTCCACAAAGTGTAAACAAAAGAATGAGCTAAGGTGATTAATGAGAATGGATCATGCAATAGTGAGAATAGGGAATTCTACAACTATGGCATGATGAAGGGCATTAGATTATTTTAAGGTATGTCGGGGAAACAATCGGTATCAATGAAGTGATACTTATCTAGTATTTCCTTCAATGTTCAACATTCCTTAGTATGATGTCCAAGGATATGATGATATTTGCAAAATGGTATGTTAGAGTCTTTTGGATGAATGACCAACCTGTTCATAGGTGGTAAAAGTATAAGACCTTTTTCTAAGAGCAATTGAAATCTCCTTTCACATTCAGGTGGAGGATGTGTAGGAAACATGATCTTTTTGAGATTTTAAGGTCATTTTCACTTGCTAGATTCACCTTGTTCATGAATAGGAGGAAGAAGACCCATAGGGATCCTAACATCCTTGACATTAGAAGGATATAATGGTTGTTGAAATGGAAGGAGAATGTTTAAGTTAGGAGGAGCATTCAAGATCACTGTTCCAACATCCCGAAGTCTCCTAGGTTGAAGAGGATGTCTATCAGGATGAGAAGGATCTTGATATCCTAGTCTTGTTGTGTGTGATTTGGTTGATTATTGTTCAAGAAGTTGATGGATGTCATGTTCATGTGTTGTGTCACAACCTTGTTTGCTTAAGATAGCGAATCCTTTACCATATGTCTCTTTAAGGTTGATAGGAGTATTTGTGACTTTGTGATCATAAAAGGGTTGTGAATGTGAGTGGTGAGAGGGACTAGGTCCACTTGAGGGAGGAACCTTAGGTCCTATAGTGACTTCAGGATGTAGGTAGGCAAAGTGATTAGGAGGTGCAATAGTGGGAATATCTTGTGACTGCATGGAGGGATAAAAGGTTGCATTTGCTTCTAGGTGATCAAGTAAATAATTGTAGAACTTGTTCATGCTAGTATCATCTTCTCCAATGGTGTCTATTTCACATGGAGGATAACAATGAGGAGTTAAAGGAGCATGAGGTTGTTCAAGGTCATTAGGATCACAACCACAGGCACAATTGGACATGTCTACCAATGAATTTAATGAATTCCAAAACTTATTGAAAGAAAATGTCATGATGCAAATAAACTAAGATGAAATAAATGATTAAGAATAGAGAATCTATAAATGAAAACAGAATGCAGAAACAGGAAGCATTAATACAAAAAAATGCTAGAAAGATGACAAAAATGTTGTTTGAAAAGTGAAGGGGGACTAATTCGCCCTGGGTGGTGAATGAGTCCCAGTATGCAATTTTTTATATTTTTAGATATTTTAAGATGAATTTAATGTCCTATAGAATGCAAAAAATGATACAGAATGCAAAATTTTTGGTTTTTCAATGAGATACAATGCAAGAATAAAATCCAAATGAAGCTTTCATTGATGCAAGATAAATTGTTCTACAATGCAAAAACAAAACAATATACTAATTGAATGTTAATGCACATGCAAACTAGGATGAAATATGAAATCAGAAATGCAAACTACTTAAACGTCAGGTTCACCAAAATGAACCATTGATTTTTGGTTCCTAGGGATTCTCTAACTCTTCTAGGGATTTTCACCTAAAAGGAGAGAAGTAGGCCAAAAAATGCTAATGGTTCATTGAATTTAATGTTATATGTTATGCTGACTAACCTAAATGAAGCTAGCTAAAAGCAATTGACTAATATAAATGAATGAAAACAAATGCAAAATTGCAATTAAAGTTATGCATGAAAACATATTGTGATATGCAAACAACTAAGTAAATGAAGAAATTATGTAGAATAGAAAGGAACCAGATGAATATGAGTGAACCTAGATGAAATGTGTTGATTCTGGAGTGTTCTAAATGCTGATGGAAATTATTGATTTTTCACAATGGGACTCATTCACCCAGGGTGGTGAATTAGTCCTCCTCCTGGTGAAAAACTGTCAGAAGCAAGTTTTTGTTTGTTAGGATCCAGAATCTAACAAAATTTAGAATTTTAGCCCTAAGGTGGGACTCATTCACCATAGGTGGTGAATTAGTCCTCTCCCAAATTTTTTAAAAAGTAGGAGACAAATCTGTAACACCACATCTATAAAAGTTAGCTTGTCAGGTTGTCAAAGTCAATTTTGTAGAAAATGAATAGAAAACCTTCTCCAAGCTTGGAATAGACTTAATTTGACTTGAAGAACCTAGTTGACTTGTACACCAATCTTCAACACCAAAATCCTTGTCAAATCTACATACCTAGGCCTACAAACAAACATGCAATAGGGAAAAATGGTTTAAGGTTAGTGAATAGAGGTTTTGCTTGGTCAAACCCCACTTTTGGTAATCAAACCTTCAATAAAGTAATGAAATGCAAAGGAATGATAAACTAAAAACATGCAATTGCTATTAACTTACCAAACCCTTGATGACACAAGTCTGAAGTAATGTCAATGGCTGCTTCAAAGTGCTTGAATAATGCTTGAATTGTTGTTGTAAAATGCATGAATACTTGAGTGAATAGGTGGATAAGTTAACTTGATGAATGGGGGTTGAAATGAGATGAAAATCACGTATTTATACACAATTGTGCCTTAGTTACCTATTCATACCTCATCACAAGCTGACATCAAGTGATTTTGAATAAAATACTGAAAGGAAATTTAAAATATTTTGAATTTGGGTCCAAGGGGGACTCATTCACCACCCATGGAAAATGGTTCCCACCTAGGACCTAAAATCAAGTGTCAGGAAATATGTTGTATTTAATGTTGTTTGTCGGGATAATACTCAAAAATACAATTAATTAAGCATATGAGACCATAAAGGGGTCAAATAAAGCATGAGAAAGGGATAAATAGTGAAGATGTGCCTAGAAAAGCATGAAATCGTGTTACAAGACTTTATAGCACTTCAAAATAATGCTTGTAGATGAATAAAAAGGTGATTTTTAGGTGAATTGTAATTAATAGAGCCTAGAAGAATGTAGAAATGTCTTACAACACTTCACAACACCTTCACAAGACATTGTTATTTAAGTCTTACTACCTAAATAAGAATGTTCAAGTCATGTTACATCATAAAATCAAAGCAACATAGTTCCAACACCATGAAACAAGACCTAAAAGGCCATGAAAATGACATGGGCCTTTTTTCTACAACATAGACAGATTCTGCTTCCTCCTACTTCTTCTTGATATGGATTGTGTCTAGTAGTGTTGCTAGATGACTTATAATGTCTTGCTTCATGTTGGTAAATAAATTATTGATTTCAACCTTTAAAGCCCCATTTGAGTACTTACTTGTGATGGATGACCTCTCCCCTCTTAGGTTTTTGGAAAGAGTCCTAGAATAATTCCTACAGACTTTCAAAATTTCTTCAAATGGTCCTTTGGAAATATCCCCTCCTCCATAAGGTTAAGGGCATCCATACTATCTTCATTAACCCCCCTTAAAAATTCTAAATTAAGGGATTCCTCTGACAATTTATGCTAGGGGTTTTTATTCAAGGCAAATTGAAACCTCTCAATATAATCTTCTAGTGGCTTATCCTCCTTTTGAGACATTAAGAAAAATGTCATCTCTTCTTTAGTCTAATCCGCTATAATAGTCCTTGTACTTCTCCAAGAACTTTGTCTTCATAGTCTCCCAATATGGGACAACATCTCTACCAAGCCCCATAAACCATCTGAGGGAAGCATCCTTCATAGTATACGGAAAGAGCTTGAGTCAGTGTGCATTAGTAGTGTAATCATAACTTTTGCATAGAAAATCAAACTAAAAGAGGAAAGTATTTGGATCCTCTGTTACCAAGCCATAAAATAATGGTAATGTTGATGGTGGTATATTCTTCAGCACAATAGCTTTGGCTTGATTGGTAAGAGGGAACTCAATGGTTCAATGTTTTGGATCATCTGGTGGTGCATCCCCCCTTGTTCAAAAGGTCCCTTTTGTAGTTGTGGAAGATGATGATGAAGTTGATGGAGATGGAGATGGAAGGGTAAATATGTCTACTCTTTCAACAATCTCCTCAAGAATTTTAGTAAAACTAGCAATATCCTCTCTATCTTGAAATCAAATTGAAAACCTGATTGAAATTATTGTAACATTTAAACTATCCTCTAGAGTGTCATTAATAGCTATTACATGCATGTTCCTAGGAATTCACTCATAATAAACAAGAAATAGAATCTATAATTCATAAGTAACAGTAAACTAATATTAACTATCAATAGAAATGAATAACTGAAAGATGAAGTGGAGAATAATACCTTGAGTGGCCTACTCAAGTAACGATTCCCACTTAACTAAGCACAATCTAACTAGTAGATTGCACACATCTCATGAATTGAACTTCATTTATTGCATAAAGTAAAGGATTACAAAAATTCTCAGAAATTGGGTTCAACCATTCCGTAGATTCATGTTTCAACTAGAAAATAACAGATAGTGTAAACTTTGTAAAAACCAACAAACTAAATTATGGACTCAACCATCAGTTATATACAAACTAAGCGAGTCTTTATTGAAAGTAACAACTCAAACTGAAATCATGAATTCCACTTCCGGATATCTAGAGTGTGGTTTTAAGATCTAGAATTATTCAATCTATAACTAAAAAGAAAGAGAATCCTAAAAAGAATAGAACTTTTTCAAAAAGATTACATTAAATCATACATCCATATATCAAAGTTCCAAATCAGAGAAGACCTCTTCTTTAGGGTTTATTAACTATCATGACAATGGTTGCTCTATCTTCATGAGATCCTTTGTCCAATAACCACTATGTTCAACTATTTTTGTAGCATCCCCTATTCTAGTATTCAACGCTCCTTTTGCTATGGGTTCATCTTGCAACAATTGTGCATAATGGTTCCTCTTTTTGTTGCAAACATGTTAGTTTCATAGAATATGTATACAAGAATAACCATCAAAATTAAACATAACTTTTCATCAACATTTCCATGCACATATTCATATAAACCACTTAATGCAAATATATTAAAATATAATTCCATCCTCATGCTTTTAAGTCTCATGTCCGTATAATAGATACAAAAAGGATAATATAATATGGACTATAGTTAGGAAGTATGTTCGAAATTATCTTAAATTCTAATAAAACCAATAGAAAATAAACTATTATTTGGACCTATCAATGGGGCATATAAAAAATTTCAAATCTTGATCTTAACATCAAATTCTTTGAAACAAAGCAATCACTACCTTGTCTCAAAGAGGGGGAAAATGTAGGCATGTAAAAATGACTTAATATTTATCATGCATCCTAAATGACCTTTTCTCATCATTAGCATCATTATCACTTAATATCATTGCATTTCACATTGTTTACATCAAAACCCTAATTTCCTCTATTAATTGAATAATATTACATTATTTAATTAATTTATGTTTTCATCATTTTTTATTAATTAAATAAATTCTATTTATTTAATAAAATCCTAATCTAACTTTATTCCTCCTGATTAATTAAATAACATCAACTATTTAACTAAGTTACTAATTTACCCTATTCCCATAAGTTAATTAAATCATTACCATTTAATAGTTTAATTAAATCGCTTTCCCTTAAACATGAATAACTGAATAAATTATTTTAAACATCATCCAAAAGGTCAAATCACACAAATACAACTCAAAAAGGTCAAATCAAACAAATACATTTTTTTTTGTAAAATTCAAACTTGATTTGCACATTCAACTAAAAAAGATTAATTAATTAAATCAATTAATTAATTATCCTCACCCACTTCTATGACTAAGAAAATCACAATCCCCCAATTTCTCACTCTGATTGGCTGACTAATCCATCTATTCCTAATTGATTCAACTATTATTCAATCCCACTGAAGGCTTAACATGATTTCTTCAATTCCATGGATTATTCAATCTATTTCCTATATCCCACTAAATACTCAAATTTATTTCTTCAATCATGTTGATTATGTAATTAAAATACATTGATTATTCCCATCTAAATCCTTTCAACATTTTTCAACCATTGATCAGGATATTCTACAATGTGATCTCAAGTGTTCATTTTGAAACAAAAAATCTATATAAAAACCATCTTCTTCCTCAAAAACAATTGGAGAATCAACATATTTTGCACAATGAAGTAATGAAAAAATTACAATTGATCTTTTGACAAACTTTACACACATATTTGATCAACGACATTTCACAACCTTGAAGATTTTGCATGCACAAATGGAGGCTTCGCATTGATACAACAAACAATCCAACATCTTTTCAAACACACTTCGTTATGGGTTGGTAAAGCTATGTTTATGAATTTATTTTATGTTATTTCTTTTGATTGAATTATTTGAGTCCATTCTTCATAGCTTCATTTCATGGGTAATGGCCATGAATCATCTTTTTGTTTGAATTAGATTAGTTTCAATTCATTCAACATTGATCTTATTGCATTCCTCAATTTCCCCCTTACATAATAAGATTATCAATTTTTATAAGATTCTTAGATCAACACCAAGCTTAACTAGAAGATCAATGCTACAAATGTTAAGATCTAATCCATTGTCAATAAGAGTACATCTAACCCTCATTTTATTAGTAACAACCAATTTTATTAAAGCCTCATGTTGGTTTTGGACCTCATGTGGAGGTAATTCATGTTGAGGGAATGTAATATCCAAGCTTTTTGTTTGCATTCAATCAAAAAAGTTGCTAAATCATTTGTTTTGATAGAAGGTGAGATATTTATCTTTTGCAAAGCCTATTGGAGCATCATGTGGTGTGTAGGTGAATTTTGAGTCAAATCCCAAAGAGAGATCTTGGTTGGAGTGTTACAAAGTTGCTCAGCAAGATCATACTCCTTACCACTAGGTCGAGGGAGACAAGGTGTTGGGAGAAGATACATTGTAGGAAATGGAATGGGCAAATTCTAGGATATGGCCTAGAGGTTTTGGAGGTCATATAATGAGAGGAGGTTTAGAGGGAGTTTCAATACTAAGAAGAGCTCCAATAATCAATTAGGGGTTCACAATTTCAACTAAGTTAACTACTTGTTGATGATATTCTATTGATGGGGGATTTAACATTAATTTTGAATCCCCATCTATGAAAACCATGTTACTATCATTTGAAGGAGGAAATGTATCAATTATTACATCCTCTTGTGCCAAGATATCCTCCCAAGGAGAGATATTGAGAGGGGAACATACATGGTCCTCGTGATTATCAATGATTGGATCCTCTTGCACCAAAATATACTCACAAGTAGGAGAGATATTAGGATAAGAACAAACATGATTATCATGATTATCAATGATTAAAACCTCTTGCACTAAGATACCCCATAAGTAGGAGAGATAGTGAGAGAGGGATCAAATAAAAATAACAAAAGAGGAGAGAGAAACTCATTTTCACATGCTTGTAAGAAAAATTCTTTAAATTTCTTAACAAGGTTTGACAATAAGATATTGATTATGAAAAAATAAGATATTTGCATTTGGAAAACATTTTTCTATGCCTTATGGATCAAAGTAGTAATGCACAGTATAATAAGATAATTGCATGAGTGATTTCAAAAAACTCAAACTAGATCTAAGAAAAGACCACATGCAAGGTTCTACATAGAAAATTTAAGCTCAAATGGATTGTACAAGAGCATTGGGTTCCCTAGTCTAGAGAGTTGAATTTTTATGTTTTTAAATTTTTTAAATTTAAGAATAGTGTTTAAAGATCTATAGGTGTAGAGGTTCAAGTTTGGATGCACATAGATTTTTGAAAAAATGCATGAAAACCTAATTTCTCTATGTGAAACACATAAGAATGCATAAATTATTCCAGTGATAATTTTTAGAATTTAAAATGTAGTTAGACCAACCTAAGCCATCTAAACCCAACACTTTAGGTATACCTAATCCAAGAGCTAGAATTGAAAGACAAAGGGCCTCATCTCTAGCAGATTGAGACATGACGCAACTAGTAGAGCTCAATACCACTACGCATAGATCAATCAATTGTGTAGGATTAGGAAAGAGGAGGAATCCTTTATTTTAGGCTCTAACTAGAGGCACCATTAGAGGGCTAAGTCTCACCCTATAAATTCCTTGATGAAACTATAACATTCACATTATGAAACTTCTTAGAAGAAGTGACAAAGGCAACATTACTACACACATCAATCCATATATCTAAAAGCATAATGTTCTCATCATCAAAAGGATATCCTCAATCATTTTCTTATAAATCTCCTCCATTGTCATCATCATCTTCATCTCATTTATTTTTTCTCCTCACTCTTTCCTGCTACCTATTCAAATGACCTATTCCCACTCATCTTTCCTCAATTGATATCAACTCTTTTGTGTGAGTTCCTAGTATTCATTTAAATGTGATTTAAGGGAGAATTTAAGAAAAAATAATGGAATAATTTATTTGATGCTTTAAAGCGTGAATTGATGTGGATTTGGAAGAAGTTACTCTAAAAACATTGAAACCAGTTCTCATGTGTTTGTTATTAGCATTGATTTAGGTGCAAATTAATGGAGACTTTAAGAAAATACAATAGAATGAATCCTCTTGCTTAAGTTTCCAAACTTTAAGAAGAATGCAATATTTCAGAAAAGAGAAAGTATTGGGAAGTTGATCTAATTTTTCTTCTTTTTATTTTTATTGGAGAAGATTATGATTTTCATGTTGGTGTTGATTTACATACTTACTTTCTTGAGTAATACTAGTACCTTAAATTTCCACAAAAAATCATTTCCTTTCAAGCTTTATTAATTCGTTGTGGAGCAATAGTTCAAATAGCACATTCCTCTGAAATTGAATAAATATGACACATAAAATTTTATTAGAATGTTGTCTCTTGTTTTTAGTTTGGGAGCTCTCTTCTCCCAAACTTATAATTTAGACATGCAAAACTTTTAATAGGGGTGAAGTAAATAGGAATAACTAATAGCCAATTTGAGTTCACCCTAAATGCTAAATTAGAAGTAGTACCGCCTTGGTTTTACCACTACAAACCAACAGTATTACATCCTTGAACTCATTTTTGTAAAGCTAACACTTTTGCAATTCATGTGCAAGGTATATTTAAATACTTAGATAAGCATTGATTTTTCTTGAGTTATATTGAAATCATAATGTTTATTCATTTTTAGGTGATCTCATGATTTTTTTGGTAGTAGTTTATTTTTTACGTGTTACATATAATTTTAGGAAGACACCTTTTATATAAAAAAACTAAAGTTTTAATGGGAGGATGTAATAATTTAGAGGGAATTTTAATTTATTCTTATGGAAAAGACAAAAAAATTTCAAAAATAAACAAATATCAATCAAGTTTATTGGCCAGTTCACCTTCAAGAATATAAGTACCCTAATGTCATGAATGGGAATGATTAGAAACTTATATTAAATTTTTTTTACCAGATTATAGTCAAAAGTCCTCTTTTTATCTCATCTATTAAAAGGTAATGTTCTCTTTTAGAGTAATTTCTCCAAAATCATGTATGAAGGAGTAGGTTGAACGGAGGTTAATGTAGATTTTTTTAAAATTTTATATCTTTTTTTTCAAACTATTTTCTATATATTTCAATGCAATGTTTATGTTAAAGATTATATTTCATTTGAGGATCAAAGTATAGGGTAGCTTTTTCTTTCAAATTATCTTATTTACAATTTCATGTTGATTAAGGGTTTTTGGAGTCAAACTATATTTTGAAAAATTCAATTTTTTGAACCTTCTCTTAATCTATTTTAAAACTTTAAAAAGTCAATACATGTTTTTCAATTATATTTAGTAATATTAAAGATCTATTTCTTTGTTAAATTGCATGGTATTTGGTGTTGGATTAAAAGTTTCTCCTCGGATATTTTTCAATATTTATTTATTTATTTCATTATAAAATATATAAGATAATTATTGGTATAAATGATAATAATAAACTATCTAAAATAATGATTAGTTTTAATAAATACTATGATGTTTTAGGATTAAAGTGTATGATTTTTTAGTTAAATTTATTGACTCATATTTTATGATTAGTAGTCACATGAACTCATTTTTCATGAGCATAAATGATTTATTTATTACTTATTGCATCTAAATAATATTCACAAAAGGTGAAGCATAGAGACTAAAAAGATATGTAGTTTAATCTTTGATAAAACATCATAATTTGGTGCACTAAAAAGAATATTTTGCTTGTCACTAGATGATCGAAAGGGGCTCTATAATGAATCCAGTTCATAAGTCACAACACCTACTCAATGTTTTACAAATGTGATAGCAAGTCACATGAACTTCATCTTTGGTGAAACTCCATGGTTAAACACATTTGGGTTGGAGTAGTACAAAGATGGGTGACCTCCTAAGAAGTTTCAATACTTCACCCTGTGAGCATCACCAACATGTAATGAGTGCTAAGTGGACTATTCATGCTTATAAGAGATGGGTCAATGCTTACCACTACTCATGAGATATGGGTTTATGAGTTTGACTCAAATGCTTTGCAATACAATCTTGATAAAACATCATAATTTGATATATTGCAAAAAAATATTTCCTTTTCATTCAAAAAATATTAGAATACTCTATTTTATAATCATTAATCTCCTTGTAGGTGCTTGACATACACTTTTGAACTTTGTTGTGAATTACTCTATTTGGGTTCTACTTATTTATTACTTTTAATAATTTTCACTATAAATTCACTTTAAAAACTATAGAGAAGGGGGATTCATTACTCACAAGTCTCTTTATTCTCAAGAGAATCCCAGGGAGTGAACTACCCTAAACTACCTCAAGTTTTTTGATAGATTGAAAAGGAAGGTACAAACTAAAAAGGGGAGTAAATAGAACTCTATTTTCTCTTACATCATAACAAGTGTTTTTAGATTTGGGTGAGTAGAGTACAAGGGTCTTAAATTGTTAACTAGACAACTCTCTATCTAAGGAAGATAATATGGGAACCAAAATATAGCATGCTACACTAGCATCTTAGGAATGCACTGGCATCCTATACAAATAAAGGGTCAGGAGATAGAAAAAAACTCACATAATCTGCTAATCAACCAAAAATACTATTGTTTTATAGTTTAATAATAAAATGTGGAAGTAACAATATAATAAGAACACTAGAAGAAAAAAAAAAGAGTAAGAAAAGATACCATTTCACTCATATGAACCAAATCCTCCAGCTAGCTCCAAGCAATTCAAACTTGTAACTACACACATATTGACAAGAAAATGATGGGGTTGTGTTTTGAGGTCTGCCATAGTCAAATCCCCATTTTGGTGTTCCCACCTCCACGAACAACCAAGATACAAAAATGTATAGAAAAGTGATAAAGGAGATAATAAAAATAATTATATGGAATAGATAGAAATTCCAACTAAAATGATACTCTATAAGCACAAAAATGCAACTAAATAAGTGCATAAATGAACACAATATCACCTCCCTTTTATAAGCACTCGAGGTTGATAGAGGAGGAAGGAGAGGAAAACCACCAGACCACATAGGTAAAGCTTTGTAAACCTACAATGAAAATTTCTTTGGAACAAGAAAAATGCTATGAAAACCAAGTTTGGATCTATTGAGATGATCAAGAAGTGTTGTAAGAATGACAAAGCTTGATAGAAGTTGTAAGAAGTGAGAGATTACAAGAGATAGTAAGAATCAAGAATGAGGTTCAAAATTGGAAAAAGGAGGAAAAATATTCATTTTTCATCAGTCAAGGGTTGACAAGGGACATTACCTTCATGGCCAACCCAAAAAAAAAATGCTTCTACAAATTGTACTATCAAGAATCTTGTCAGGATGGTAGTGTGTCACATGTCTTTGCATAGTGTGCACATCCCTAAAAAAAAAATCTCCACCGATGTAAAAAAACAAGGCTATGTGGAAGTGATGGATGAAGGCAACATATTCTTGCATCATCGGACTTATAATTCTAAAGTAAGGGTAAATAAATGGGAAATTTACTCAGGGTGAAAATTTATGCCATTACTTTTTTCCCCCAATTTAGTGAGCATATATGTCAGTGTGTATGAGGGATAAGTAGAAAGAGATTGAAGATAATATACCAAAATCATCAAGGAAGAGGATATTTGATTCAGTGTACCTAGATGTGAAAGAGAGGGCTCCATAAGTTCTCAGCCCTACAAAGCTAGCTAGAATATTACCATAAACATGTTAGGCCACAAACAAACATGTTTGGAAAAAAAACTAATCATAATACACACATTCATAAGACACAAGTTGATCAAATGGTACTCAAGGAACAATTTGATTAGATAACCATGTGGTTGCTACAAACTTGGTTGCAGGATAGTCATAGAAAGGAAAGTCTAATCGGGTTGCCCCCAAGCTAGATGCCAAGATGCAAGATAGTTCTAGTTAGGTTTCCCCCAAGATAGATGCCAAGATATAAGATGTCACAACATCATATATAAAATAGAAAACACATTTCCAGACACCCAAAATAATTCGTTTGAGATAAAATATTTCAAAGGGGGTTCTTTCAGCTCAGAAACCTTCAAAACACCAAGAGGCCTATTGAAAGGGACACTCCATTTGAAAGACCTACCATTTTCTACAAGTGATTCTATCATCAAGGAATTTGATGGAAAGAATACTCATTTTTTAAAGAAAAGTTTATACTCTTTCATTTCAAGGAAAAAGTGCTCTGTTTTTTAAAGGAAAATTTTCAAATTCTTTTTCTATGGAATTTTTTCTAAAATAAAAATATCAACAAGGATTCCCTTTCAAGATAACATAATTTGAAAAATGAGAGATGTTCCATATGGATTATTTCGTCAAGGTATTCATTGTAAATAATTTTGACACCAAGGAATCCTTTTAAAAGAATTCACCTAGTTAAAAATTAGAAAAGCATGAGAGTCCCCTCTTAGGGTGGTGTGAGCTATGCAAAGGAGCACATGACATCCTAAGGAAGGAGAAAGGAGTGGCAAAGATTTGGAACACAACACATTATGAGATGTATTCGTGGTATGTTATCACATAAATGAGGGACAACACATTACAACCACAACATCAAGAAGTAGACAAGGAGAGATGAAGAAAATAAGAGATAGGGGGATCTAATCATTCAGGGTGAAAAATATCCATAGATATAGATAGATATAATATAATATGCATATGAATTATCATCAATCCCCTAATAGATCAAAAAATGAAGAATGCCGCATGAAGACAAGGTAAAAATAAAAATTGGGTCAACATGGAATAAGGCCTAGCTGCCCCCAATGCTTTGCATCATCCCCAATATTGAAAAGAAATATTATGATACATAGAAGAATGATGACAAAAATGGAAGAATTTTATGATAGATTTTTGTTCCTATATCCAAGAACCTATAAGGGTAGCAAGGGTCCTCTAAGTAGGATCAAAAAATATCAAAAGACAAGCATGGGGGAACATAAACAAACAAATCTAATCTAAAGATAAAGAAGGAGGTGTTGTCCTAATAATCACCATTGACCAATACGTCATCTTGCTCCTAATCTAGATCATCATAGGAGAAGGGAGGATGGACCTACAAGGGATGGATAGCAAGGGCTATACCAGTTAACTTGCTTGCAACAAGGGCCAAGGAAGAATTCTCAACAAGATCCTCTTCACCAAACTCTTATGGAGCCAAAGTCATTGATCTTTCAAAGATCAAAGATAGATTTGGGATATCCTCCAATGAGTTAAACATGTACTTAATAGGAGCACCATATGTCAACTGAGTAGGGGGGATAAGACACTCAAGAGTCACCACCAGCCTGAGGGAGAGGAGTAGTGACTAACTCTGGGGAAGCATGGGTTGCCTCTATCACAAGGACAATACAAGCCAAAATAGAACTAATTTTTGAATAATATGAACCCTTCTTCCAACAACCACTTGCAATGAGTTCATCATCCATCTTTCCCTTCAATATCAGATGTGAAATCCCCACAGAAGAAGTGTAAGCGGGGGAGGAAGAAGAGGAAAAGGTAGCAACATATACCATAGTTGTATTCGGTATATCAATGGGCTATAAGAAGGGAGGGACGTCTAGGAGGGACATCAGAGAGGAGGATCCATGGAGGGAGTGATGAAAAATTTCACCCTTTTTGGGGTGAGGATCATCAAGAACCATTGAAGGAGCTAGAAGCAAAATAGAGGTGATGGGAACTAAGGTAGGAACAACAAGAGAAGGAAAAATAATAGCAGAGGATATGGAAACATATGCTACTAGATAGTCCTCCATCTTCTCAGAGGTGACATGATTCATGGCTAGATCATTTCTTTTATGCTTGTGCTCACATGCAAGTTGGTTGTGTCAGCTATGAGCACTAGAGGATGTGACTTGAGAAGAGGCCAGAAGTTACTGCTCAACTTCCTTCACAACTGTTTCTAGTGGAAGGGTAGTCTCTTGAGTAGTAGTAGGAGGAGGAAGCATAGGAGAAAAAATGACAATAGGAGTTGTGATGGTGGACCTCTTTCCATTCCCTACTCAAGGGACAGGTGGAGGAACAATAGGAGGCCAAGATGCAGGGACAACCCCACGAGAAGACTTCCCCTTGCCATAAGTAGTGGGTTGGGGAACCATGGGAGAAAAAAAAGGCAACTGGAAGGCCTGATGCTTCGGATTTCACCACTCAAGAACCATTAGACTTCCCATGTGATGCATAGGATGGAGAACTGAAGGATCATCTACAAGACAAGAGGAAAAAGTAGATGAAACTGAAGACATAAGAGGAGAAGACTCTAGGGCATGAGCAAGATTCCCCTTTCCCTTTAACAGGGTGGAAGAAGTAGCTCACTACTACACCATCATAGAGGCATTCATGGAAATATCATTTGAAGAGACTGGATAACTAGCCTTCGGTTTTGAGACACTAGTCATATTTAAGATAATCCTTATATAACAGATATCCCCTAGGGGAGAGGTCCAACCAGGGTAAGCAAGAAGTGATCCAAAGAGAAACCCCCATGTGACACTAGTGGTCTATAGCTAGTGTCATTCACTAGGTGCACAACACCTTCATGGGGGAATTTTAAGCACTTATGACCCACAAAGGCAACACCATTCATAGAGGCTAGCCACAAAATTCCTAGCCTAACTCTAAATAAGTCAAACTTTGGGACTATAACAAATGAAACATCAACAGCCTTGGGTCCTACCAAGATTAAGAAAGAAATGATGCCCATAGGTTCAAGAGAGAGTCCATCATGGGTATGGAGAGTGGCCCATGACTCTTCATATTTCTCCTCATGTAGACTATTTATGAATAGAGCTTCCTCCATTATCACATTTACCCAACTCATCAGATCAATTGAGACGGTAGTTACAATGTCATCATTAATCCAGGAAGCAATGTATAACAAACAAGGCTCCTTATTTAAAGGTAATTCATATGAGGTGAAATTCATGTCAGGTAATGCACTCACATTCTTAGTAGGAGGAATACACATGTGAACAAGGCCATGTTCATGTACTCAGATGAAACTTTTTTAGAAGTTGAAAAATATTGTGTGACTATGTTTGTAGAGTGAACTACCTAGATTATGTTCCCATATGTCGAGGACCCTTTCTAACTACATACACAGGGGTTGTAAGTTGGGTTGCAAAGCTAAATGCCTTATGAAACAAAAATCTACAACATGCCTAAGATACAAGAGAAAGGTTCCTAACACTTTTAGAAAAATAAAAACAAGGACATTCATGTTAGGTTCACCAAAAATGTAGAGAAGGGGGATTCAATACTCATGAGTATCTTCATTCTCAAGGGAATCCTAGGGAGTGAACTGACATAAACTACCCTAGGTCATTGGATAGATTGAAAAGGAAGGGATAGACTAAAAAGGGGAGTAAATAGAACTTTGTTTTCTCTCAGATCATGACATGTGTTTTTAGAGTCAAGTGAGCAGAGTACAAGGGTCTCAGACTACCAACTAGACAACTCTCTATTTGAGGAAGACAACGTGGGAACCAAACTCTAGCATGTCATGTTGGCATCTCAGGGACTCTATTTCTTTTTATTGCCTCTATTCTAAGAGCTTAGACCCTTTTTATCACTTTGCATCACCTATTTACCCTTATCCTTGTTACCCTTATCCTCGATTCTTTTCACTGTAGAGGCCAAATCAACAAAATGCTCCTCTTTTAGCTCTGTTAACTTCTCACTTAAAATACAAATGCCCTCAATGTTGTTTTGGATGGTGCAATGGATGATTTTCATTAATCTTTCCAAGTTTTGATTAATATCATGGATATTCTCCTCTAGGCTTGTAATCCTTTTCTCATAATAATTTTTCATATTAAGAGCATCCTTAGCCATTTCTTCCATCCTAGACATAATCCTATCTTCGAGAATGTTCATATCTCTTTTCTCATTCAAGCCTCTATTTCCATCCATCTTTTACTACAATGCTCGATCTTAACATCAAAATTTTATTAATTTTTAGGAATAACCACTTAGTCAATTTGAATTGACACATAACCCCCTCTCTAGCCTAAAACATAGATTTTTGGGACTAGGAATGCTAGGTCTCTTTTGTTCAATTAGGGTCTTTCACCTAATGAAAAAGAGATAGATCCCACACCCAAAATATAGGTGGTTCAACAAATCTAAGATATGTATGATGAAATTATATCTAAATGCAATGTTCTAGATGTAGCTAATTGATAATATTGATTGATTAGTGAATGAAAACTAAATGAAAATATTTTTTTTGAAAACACATTGTGTAATACAAAAAGATCTAGAAATGGATCCAAAACTGAACAAAAATGAATAAAACTGAAAGTGTACACTTGGAATGTCAATGAAGGTTGGAAATGACACTTGAAATACTATTGATGCTGATTTTCAGGCCTTGTGGGACTCATTTTCCATTCTGGGTGAATTAGTCCTAATTATGCAAAACTGAGCCAAAACCTATTTCTAACAAACGGGTATCTCAAAATGCAGAAAACTCAAAATTGACCTTGAAGTGGGACTCATTTTCCACCCATGGAAAATGAGTCCACTTTTGAATTTCTAAATTTTCAAAAGTGGATTTTGGAGCTCTTGGTCTACACTTTGATTCTCTACAGGTGTCTGCTTCCGAAACTCTAATTTCTAAACTTGAAAATGAGTTTGTTTTTATATTTTGACTTGTTGAATGAAGAGAAGACTTGAGTAACCTTGAAACTTGATCTCAAATGATTTACAAGCTTCCAAGAGTCCTAAATCTACAAACACACAAGAAGAGAAGAAGAAATGTTGAATATTAGGGCATGTGGGTTTGCCTTGGTCAAACCCCTTTTAGGTAATTAAACCAAAATGATGAAAGAATGAAATGAAACATGCAAAAATGGAGTTGATTACCTTTCCATGATGTTTAATCTTGAAATTTTGTAGCAAAACATGAAGAATATGCTCTTGAATGTTTGGAAATTGGTATCTTGGTGACTTGAAATGATGAAGCCCTAAGTTTCTTGACTTGAGATGGAACATTGGTGGATGAATGAATGATAAGAGATTAGGAGATGTGAAATAAGGATAAAAACACTTATTTATACACACTTGTGCCTTAGTAACCCAATGATACCTCATCACAGGTCGACATCAAGTGAAATTAAACTTAAATTTCATTTTTTTCCTTCCAAAAGTAAAAATTGGGCCAAATGGAACTCATTCACCACCCATGGTGAATGGGTCCTATTGATGCCAAAAATTGGCAAGGTAACAACCCTTTGTGGGAAACTTAGTTTATGGGGGACTTATTGTGGTAAACTGAGGGACCTCTATATTTTTAAAAAAGTCATCTTCTTCTATAATTGGGGCTTTTGAATGGGAAACAAAAGAAGATATAAAAACAAAGGCTCTAACTAGGGTTATACACCACAATTTAGATAAAAGGTATGATAAACCTATTTTTTGGAAATGGTCTAAGGGTCCACTTGGAAATTTACCATGTCTGAGAATAACATAAATTAAGGATTGTAGCATGAATAGCTCATTCAATGTCATAAAATAATTTTCACACGCATTTACTGAAAAGAAGAGCCAAAAGACATTATCTAAACTAGTAAACTTGCATTCAAATTATAAAAGTAGGAAAAATAAAGCATTCAACCAATAATGGTATAGTGTAAATTTTATCAATAGCATAATAAAATAAAAAGGCCAAACAATGGCACAGTCTGTGAGTTCTTGCAATAATCTAAACAATTAAAGGCTTGGTCTCTTCAAAAATCCTGTAATTCTAAAACTAGTGAAACTTTAAAAACATGTAGCATGTAATCTTCAACTTGGAACCTCCAACCCCTCTTAAAAAGTAGAGAGTAGTATATATAGCAAGCCCTCCACCATTGGCAAGTAGCAATTGAAAAGATTCAGAATCCTAAGCAATGATGTTGAGGAAATGATTTCCCTTAGCCCTTGTAACAAAAAAGATTCAGTCCATAGCATTTGGTCGCCCTCCATTCAAGTGCATCCCCTATGAATGATGGCAGTGGTCTTAGCAAAGTCCCATGCAGACAAGTGTCACCTCCTTGGATAGGATGTTAGAACACGTGGCAGCATATTGTAGCCCACTGTTTGCCTCATTTTTACATTGAGGAAGCATGTACTATAGAGATGCATGGCACCATTCTGTTTCCAATGGTCAATTTACCATTCCTTCATTGAAAGCTTGCATTGAGATGACACATAGCAAAAATGTTTACTATAGATGCCACCTGTGGGGTCTTCCAAATCTTGTTGTGAATGGGAGCTACATGGCACATAGGCAGGAATCGACAAGGAAGTGAAAGGAAGCAATCAAAATAACCCATGGTGAAGACACGTGAGAGCATATCGAGGGCTGATAGAAGAGCAAGGAGAAAAATCCTTCAGAGAGTGATGAGAAAACATGTGGCAGAGGCTACGGTGACTATCAAAAGGGGGTCGATGAATTTATTTGAAGGTATGGGCCAGTTCTTAGCTAAAAACCAAACCCAAAGGGAGCATGGTGAATTTTGTATTCATAGCTTCTGGTGACTATCAAGGGAATTTCTCTTAGAGGAACAAGGAACCCAAAAAAATTTCTAGTACACAGACTAGAGTGCCATCCATTGGTGATGGAATTACAACCTAGAAACGGCTTCCTGCAGGGATGGCCAGTCATCTTTAGATGGTCTCGCTATATTGCACAAATTTTCCTGTGCTCTTCCTAGGTCTATCGTTTCTTTATAAGGTAGTACCTCAAGTAAACCATCCCTTGCCTCGCAATGGAAAAATAGCTGCGCAAGAGGATGATTAACATCTTCAATGCATGTTGCGATAGGAGGATGGATGAAAATTGAGAAAGCGATTGGGTCCCACTCCTTTTCTTCAATTCTTTCTGCAATCTACTCGGCTATGGTGATCAACCCATATTCAAGAAATGGGGATGGTAAACCCATCTCGCTCAATTGGGAGAAATTTTCCCACATGTTGTCCATTGTCTAGTTCAAAGTAGATACAATAGATTTAGTTCGCTAAAGGGATGAGTGGCAATGGATGAACTTGTTTGTTGCCTAGGCAGTAATCTCTCGATCTTTGATTCCTACCTTGGCTAGGTCTTCATCAAATACTATATATAATTTGCTAAGAAAACTCTTTGCTTCAAGAACTTTCTTTGTGATGAACCTTGGTAATTTCTCAATTGTTTCGTAACCTCTTGGCTTAATTTTGTTACCTTCAAGATTAACCAGGGTGTTGGCTATAGTGTTAGGAAAAAGGCTTTAACCTTTTCCTGGTAAGAAATATATAGCTGTCCAACTAATGGGATGAGGTCCAGCTGCGCAACTGAGGCTTAGATAGAGCTCTTTAGAGAGGAAATCTCCACATCCTTTGAGTTAATAACCTCTATTAATTCCAAATTTCTCCTTTTTGTAGATGCAAGTTTCTCCCCAAAGCTCCTTATCTCTTTATACTAGTTCTACTTGGCTCGGGCGTGGTTCGCTAATTCTGTGTCAAGAGAGGACTTTGTCTCTTGAAGTTCTTATTCTATCTAGGCCTTTCGGCCTTCAAATTCCATATGATTATTTTCTAATTCTTTCTCATATATAGTGTGTTAAGCTGCTAACTCATCATCCTTTTGTCACAGATTCTACTCCACCAAGGTCAATTAGCTCTGATATTTCTAGTTCCTCACCCATAGCTCGTTGAGCAGTGTGGGGTCAATAGATTGGGACTTATCGAGTTCCTCTTGGAGTTTTCTCCACTCCAACTCTTATGCTCGCACTTTCTTAAACAAGCATGTAACTTCTGCTTCTAGTGATTTCTCTTTCATTTCTAGGAAATTGACCCTTTCCTTCACAAGCTTTAGCTACTCCTCCTTTTTCTTCAATTGACGGCCAGAATTTAGGAATTCGGTTGTCACCACCCATTGTATTTCCTCCATGATTTATACCTTATCCTATGGTCAGGCCATGGCCAGATCAAGCCCCATGGAATACATGTGATAATCACCCTGTAGCATCTCCCCCTGTGGTTTGACAACATTCAAGTACATGGTGGAAAAATTTAACATTTTTTTTGCTTCATTGTGAATTGTACACACCTTAGACTTTTCCTCCTTTTTCTCATCCTTCAATTTTCACTTTTGGATCTTAAGGGCCTGCACTTCTTTCATAGCATCAACCTGCACTATGAATTGGTCTGGCAACTGAACTAGCCCGCCTGCAATAGGTGCACCAGGAGGCAAGGAAAAAGGAAATACAAGTGTGGCAAGGCCTTGCATTTTCTTTGATGGGAGATTGATAGTTTTGAGGGAGAAAAAGGGAACCTTCCATAGTTCACTTTGCAAACCAACAGAAGGGCTCATCAGTTGTTGCAGTGATGGGGTAGTCATAATTGAGTCTATTTGCTGGGCATACTGGGTTGGACTTGAGGTAGCAGAGGCAATAGGGGTGCCAATGGAAGTTAAGCTTTCAAAAAGAGAGGAAAGGATAGATTGAGCAGTGGTAGCTGGTGTTACGGTTTGCATAGGCATTAAGATACATGGCCTAGTTTGGGTGAATTGGGAGAAACCCCCTACAAAAATTGTGCTAGGGGAAAATAAAGCAGGGTTGACACTTGTTGCAAGGGGCACTACAGAAATGGAAGAGGATACAAAATATTGGGAAGTAAGAAAAGCAAAGGCAAATATTACCTGTTGACTGGATGATGGTGGTGGTTTTCTCATTGTTGGCTCCTTACTTCAAACTCCTAGCTCATTGTAAGCACTTGGCTTGTAGTGGCTCCTTGTGATCTTTCTCTAGGAATAGCTTCTGCTCACTATCGTTTAGTGGGCGGGGTGTCTCCCACTTCTATAGTTTTTGACTCTTGTTGTTTTTGAGGCCTAGGTGAGTGTTCGTGAGGATCGTGACATATTCAGTCACACATTTGAAGTGATATAGGAAAACTTCCCTATAGAATTCCTTCTTTGTTGGGTGAAGGACGCTAATGTCTCAACTTTCTCTTTCACCTGCTCTTCTCCTTCATTGGGTTTGTCACCTTCACTAGCACTTGAGTCGGAAGTAAGGTGCTCATCACCCCAAAACTCATTAAACTGCTCATCCTCCTTTATGCTTTCATAAGGTTCACCAAACCATTTTGTTTCTTGGAAATACACCTAGAAGGCTTTGATCCTTTCATTAGTCCATTCTTCTTCATTCCTCATCTTATTATACATGGTTTTTCCCATTTTGGTGTTCTCATCATAATCCGCCACAATGAAATAGAACCTATGTCATGGTGGCCTACTGTCTTCCATGGGCATATGAATCAAGTCAACCAAAAAATCATCTTCATCCTCTAGCGGGCTGTGCCTCCACTCCCAGTAAGGCTAAGAGTTGTGAGTTACCTTGAGATGCTCATACGATAGATCATTGAAAGGGTTGTAATCCAACTTGTCATAGATCATTACCAACCCTAAATGATATAGCTTATCCTACAATAGTAGGTGTGTCTACTTCTTTTTCATGGCCATTGTTTTGAAGCTTTGTGGATAGGTGAAGAATCCCTTCCTCTTGACCTTTTTCCCACTACAGAAGGTAATATCAATAATGCATGCCTGCCAAAACAATTCAAGGGCTAGCACTCGATTAGTCACACATGTCGGGAGATGAAATGGTTTGTCGGTGAAGCCTCACATTTAGATGAATGTAAAATCCACTCTAAAGAACCAAACACATTTGGGAGTGAAGTTCTACATAAACTCTATCTAAGTCAAGGTGAGTTGATTAATACCCTCCTCCCCTTGCAAATCTTGCAAAATTGGAGTGAAGAAGTAATCTGAAAACGTGTAATAAGAAAAAGTAGAAGAGAGGAGAGGGGTCTAGACAAAACCTGGTTTTTTCCTCTTCTTTTCATCAAAGATAAACAACTTCACCTGCTTATCAAAGAAATCAGGGTTTTGATACAAAAACATATGAGCAAGATAGGAGAGAAATCTGAACTTTCATTCAACTTGGTAGTTGTTAATTTTCTCTATCATTTTCTTTGAGAGGCATTCTACAAAATCATACTAGAAGTAAGATCGTTTCCTCTAGAATTGGAAAACAGGTCCCAATTGAAAAGTCTGCACCTCTTGGTCAGTGTCCAGAGTAAAAAAATTCCATCATTGAAAAGGAATCTCATAGGTCTTCCTTGAAAGCATCATGTAGCATAGGAATTCTTGGTGGCTTCTCTTGTTCTACTTGAATCCTTTGGGTTTCTTTGTTATAAAATTCTAAAGCCTTATCCCTAGTGCTCCATATATGATCCCCCTATTTAGGAGTGAATGTCTCCACTGTCATCCCTCTTTGCATAGGATCTAGAATACATAGCATATTCAAGATGGCAGTCAGGTTGATATTGACTGACAGAGTCTAGCCCTCAATAGTGTTGGTACTTGGGTTGAAATGTTTAATGGTTGCATCGACTAATTCTTGGTAGTAGTGTATAGATGGGCCCATTTATTGAGGAAGCCCATTGAACCATACTTTTTCTCCAGTCTACATTTCCCTTTTGGACACCTTCATTCATTCACAGGCCACTTCCCTCAATCTTTTAGGGTTCTTTGCAAGAAAGGGATCATGAACATTATCCCAATCTTCCTAAATTAAGCTCTGGTCTCTATAATTTTTGGGCTTTTCCAACTCCTTTTTGTTTTCCCATCTTGGCTTGTCAAGAATACCCAGTGTAGCATAAGAAATATTCTCAAAGACATTAATGGCTAGTGCTCCTCGCATAGCTTTAGCTAAGCTTTGCATTGTTACTTTCATAACTTATTGGTTTGAACTTTATGCCATTGTTAATTTGAGGGAAGTTTTTTTCTTTAGCTTGAATTTTTCTACAACTTTACTTCAACTCTAGTTGTGCACTAGGAATTGCTTTTTCTCTAGGTGATGTATTTGAAAAGACATTTTAAGTGCCTAAAAAATTTCACATGCAATACTTAGGTATTTTCTCTCAAGGTGGTAGACAAGAGTTACCTTTTTTTGCATTTAATCACTGACAACCCTTTGGCTTGTGCAAGACAAATTACTTGCCATTTTGATTTGACAAGAATTCATAAATATAATTAGCAACCCTATTATACTATGCAATTTTCTTGGAACTTGAGCCAATGCTTTACTAGCAGCTTAAGCATTCGTATGTGTTGGAAATTAGTATCCCAAAAGGAATGATTAAGCCAAAGATGCAATCATCATTTGAAAATATATGAGCTCTACCTTAGAATAAGCAACAAACCTGGAGAATGACACCTCAGTCCTTGGTCGTGCATAAGATCATTAATTGTTTCCACCAGCTTAGGCTAATTAATTAGGCCTTATTTGTTTTACACGCAACAAACTGTACTTAGCAGACACAACTAGGTGGGAAATTCAAGCAATCCTTGGCACAACTTTCAAGTTGGTACTTGATTAACATCATGTTTATGGTAAGTATATTACCATGCATTTCCTCACTTTTTCTATAAATAGGCATCTAAGCAGTAGAGAAATCGCACTTAGTGATTTGAGTAGAATTGGTATTAGGTAATTGGTTTGGCAGTTTAGCATTTGCAGTTGTGGAGCATTCTCATAGGCTAGAATTAGGTGCTTTGTAGGGATAGTTTTAAGGTATTCATAGAGAGTCTAACAAGATGAACACCCCAATTAGGCTAGTGTTGTATAAGTCTTAAACTACATTCTCAGGTGAGATTTCTACCAGGCACTTAAAAAGGATGATGAAAAAGAACTTGTTACTCATAGCCATAAAATGGGTATTGGGACAAGACTACCTTGAGTATGAGGATAGATATAGAGTTAACACTGACGTGTGCTCGTACTTTGTCACATCCATGCTGGATATAGGAATTCCCAAGCCTTTGATTATACATCTGGTAATGGAAAATTTCCCCAAGAAGTACCTAAATGGCCTCAGAGAGGTCATTGCAAATGCTACAAATAGTGGGGGAATTCTGATTGCAAGCAACCTTCAGAGGTTTATAGAAGAGGACACGGTCATGCCATGGCTACCATTTCTAAGTGATTTTCACCTCTATTCACAAGATGAGCACCGCTAGAGGGTCACTCGAGCCTACCATTTTTTGTTTCATATCTACAATGTGGTGTCATTCTACGACATTGACTAGTACATAGATTTTTGGAACCTGGTGTTCCCTCTACCTACTTTTTCTCCATTGAATGATGATGTTGTTACTGATAATGCCCCTATGGATGAGGATATTGTGGATGCTATCATTGATGTGTCCATTGTTGTTGCCCATGTTGTGAACTGAATACTTGTGTTTTTCTTTTTGCTTTCTAAAAATGTCATAATGATTAGTTTTTTTTTTGTATACATGCTTGAAAAAGGCTTTTCGTAAAATATATAAAAGAAGCAGAATAGAATTATATACTTTTGGAAGCATGGCCTTTGAGCCATTTTGAAAATGTAAATATCAAAGCATAAATAATGAAAATATATCTTCATATAATCATCTTATTGTCTTCTTTTGCATTCTGCAACTGGGTCATCTTTTCTTTTTCAGCATGTATGAATGAATTCTGCATGTGGGTGTTTAAATAGTCACTCCTTTCAACTATGAGTTTATTTCCCTTACTCTTTGTAATAATGGGTCACTTGTTCTTTTCCACCTTGAACCATAGAATAAATAAAAATACCAGCCAACAAAACAAAAGGGAAAGAAGGGAAAAGTATTATATACATATTTACATGGGTATGGTAAGCAAGCTTAATTGAATAATTTTAGGTGAGTTTCATTGACTAGAATTCCCAGTGCTTCTTTTTCCATAGTTTCTAACTCATATGCATTGTTTGCTTTGCATTGAATTATTCTAAATGGGCTGTCCCAAAGGCTATCAAACTTTCTGTGTTGACCCAACTTTGTGTCCCTTTCATTAAATTTTAGCACTAAGTCTCCGCACTTTAGACCTTGGTAGGACACTTTCTTATCAAACCACCTTTTAACCACTTGTTGGTAGTTAGTAATGGTTGTTAGGTACTTTTCCATTTTTTCTTGTACTTTTAGCAACTCAGCTAACCGCACCTCCATTGCACCATTTTGTTTCACCTCAAGATATTTTAGCAATTGCAGCACTAGAACCTCCATAGAGATAGGAAATAACACCTCTTTTCCATAAACTAGCTCATACGGGAAAGTCTTGAGGACTTGCTTTGGAGTTAAGTGGCTCACCCCGAGTGTTGCTCAAAGGTTTTTGTGCCACTCCCTTTGATATTCTAACCCAATTCTTTTGAGGAGTTGGTCTAAATTCTTGTTTGTTGATTCGGCTAATTCGTTCCACTACAGGTAGTAATCTGATGATGTTTTAAGGAATATGCCGTGTAAGTGTGAATTAACTTACCTTGGAGCCTAGGAAAGATTTAGCATTGTCGGAGATGATAGTTTTGGGTGGGCCAAATCTTGTCACCAATTCCTCTAGGAAATCCACTATCTCTGCCTTTGTTGGATTCTCTAGTGGCATGGCTTTGATCCATCTCATGAAGTAATTTGTGGCCGTAAGATCTATTTATGTCCTATGTTGGAGGTTGGGTTGATCATTTCAATGAATTCCAAACCCCATTGCATGAATGGCTCATCAACCACTATCATATTGAGAGGCATTGCAGAATTCTTTCTTCATCCAATGAAGAACTCACATTCCTTTCAAGTTTTCACCAAGGAGTAGGAATCATTGAATAGCATCGGCCAAAAATACCCCAAGCACATGATTTTGATGGCGATTGTCTTTATGGAAAAATGCCTTCCCACGGAACTGTTGTGGTAAGTGTCGAGGATCCTTTTTTCTTGTCGAGTGGTAACACATCACAATAGAACACCATTAAAATTTCTCTTGAATCGGATCCCTTCAATGAGTGTGAATCCACTATTTTGTAGTCGATAGAATCTCCTCTTCTAAGAAGGAAAGACCATCAAATATTTTTGTGTGTGCATAAACCTTACTATGTCTGCCAACTAACAACCTTTAGACTCCAACTCGTTCGTTAGGACTAGTTCCAGCTGGTCTTCTTTGGTGGCCATTTCTTCATTATGTGCAAGATACTTGCACAGTCCTCTTCCTTGAATAGTCTTTGTAGGCTTGACCTCAATGTCATACTCAAGGATCCTGGTGATCCAATTGGCTCTTTTTTTGATGATTTCTCCCTCCATGATGTATTCGTACACACTAGAATGCATGACATAGACAATCACCTTATTGCACGAGATTAGGTTTCGGAACTCCTTGAGTCCCTTAACTATTGAAAATGCTTGCCTCTCTACAAAGTTGTAGTTTGTTTCGTATTCCTTTAGGGTTTGGGAGTGAAATGCTATCCGATTTTCTCCCTTGCCCTCATTATCTTTCTGAGTTAAGATGGTAGCAATGCTTGACTTGCTACTGAATATATACATTATGAAGTCTTTTGATAAGTTTGGGTTGACTAGAATGGGATTGGAAGAGATAGCATCCTTGAATTTCTCAAAGGCTTCTCTAGATTCTTTTGTCCATTTAAATCTTTGATCTTTTTCAAAATTAGGGTAATTGGCCTAATTATTTCTACAAAATCATAAATAAATTTGCTAAAAAAATTTACCTTCCCCAAGAAGGACTGAATGCCTTTCTTGTTGACCAAAAGAGGAAGCTCTTTGATTGCTTTCACCCACTCAGAATCAATTGAAATTCCTTCTTTGGACACTATGTTCACTAGTAGTTTTCCTTACAGTACTCCAAAGACACATTTTTTGGGTTTAGGGATATCTCAAACTCATGGCATTTCTTGAACACCATCTCAAGATGATCAAAATGATCATCCCAGGACTTGGAGAACACTGTCAAATCATCCAAATAGATTAGGATAATCTTGTTGATTAGTTTGCTGAAAGTGATATCCATTTTCCACTAGAAGGTAGCTCCTGCATTTGAGAGGCCAAATGACATCTTAGTGTATGTGAATGTCCCCCAATTGGTAGTGAACATTGTCTTATGTTGATCCTCCTCTTTGAACTAGGTCTGATTGTAACTAGAGAAGCCATCTAACAAGGAGAACATCTCTGATCCTACCACCATTTCCAAGATTGACTCCACTGAAGGTAGCGGGTAATGATCCTTCAGGGATGCTATGTTTAGGTCCCAAAAGTCCACACATAGGAGAATATCTCCATACTTCTTTCAGACTAGGACCAAATTGGATACCCATGTGCTATGCTTCATTAAGAAGACAATCTATGATTGGATTAGCCCTGTTAATTCTTGTGCCTTTAGTGCTTCAATCTTGGGATTGATTGGCATTTGTTTTTGGTAGACTGGTTTTGCACCTTCCACCAACTCTATTGTGTGTTTAATGATGTTGGGGTCATATCCCCCAAGGTCATCATATGACCAAGCCACTGCTCCTTCATATTTTTCGTATAAGTTGATAAGCCTTTCTTTATTATGATGTGGGACATCCTTCTCAACTTTGAGCTTTCTTCCATCTATGACCTAAAGGTCCACATAGTCACCTTTGTTTGCTACAAACTTTCGTTTGTCATTTATTGCATCGTCATAATAAAAAAAAAAATAGAGAGTGACCAATCCTTTTGGAAGCTTGTTGGATTTCAACTAGATGATTTGTTCTTCATAGGCTTCAACAATCTTCAGTTGGAGCTAGTTAGAAAATTCTCCTGACTACTGGATGAACGAGGCAATGTGTTCATCATTGCCAAACACTTGTCAGCTTTGGTCATTGTTTGGAATTTCCAATTGAACTATTACTCGTACATAGTGTTTGTTGTGAATGAGATCAGAGGCAAGATCAAACTAAGATCTAATTGATGTCATGCGATTTGCATTTGTATTCTATTCTCAAGGCACCATTTGAATGTTGAAGGCTTCAAAACCCTCAATTAGGTCCCAAACTCGGTGTCTATAGGATTGAATGTAGACATTCTTTGCCATAGAAATTCTTCCGACTTGATTGACTACTAGTTTGGAATATCTAAACACCATTAATTGCTTTATTCCTATCCATTCTATAAGGCTGACACCTTGCACTAGTCCTTTGTAGTCAGTTTCATTTTTCGAGCAAGCGAACTAAAAGTGAAAATACCTCAATGTCCTTTTATTCTTTGGGGACATTAAACATATCCTGGATCTTGTGCCATTCTTGCATCTTGCTCCATCAAAATGTAGCATCCATAACTTTGATATTTGACCATTTTTAGATTCTTTAACAACCTTCGGGAGCACTTAATCTTCATTGTAGATGACATAGGTGCCTAGCCTGGTAGCATGGTAGTTGCCGAAAGGGTCAGTATCTATATGTTCACTCAAGAGAACATCTTCTTGATCATCTCAATCTCCGATCACTTTTTCATCTTCTACTAGCTCAGTGCAATACATTTATTGCTTGGTGATAGAGGTATGTGCGGCTTCAAAGTTGATCACAGCTTCATTGGCTACATGTTTTGAATGTAAAGCTCTATATTCTATCTTCATTTTTTCACCATGCTTTGTTCTAAGGATCAAATGTGACTAATCCAGGGATAGATATCCACCCACTTTTGAAATAAATTCTTAGGATAGGCAAAGGTTGAACATGGGTGGAACATCTATCATCATAGTGTCTTGTGGTACTATGATACTAGGGCAAGCAAATAGGTTCAAGGGGAGTTCCTTGATGACACC
Organism: Sequoia sempervirens; assembly: GCA_007258455.2. NCBI lineage: Eukaryota > Viridiplantae > Streptophyta > Pinopsida > Cupressales > Cupressaceae > Sequoia > Sequoia sempervirens. The sequence continues at coordinate 121,430,788 of VDFB02000017.1, read as the reverse complement.
TACAATTTTGACTCTATTTCCATCAACCTGCATCACTCCTCTTTTTAAGGGTTCATAGTTGAGTCCTAAAGCTTCAACTATTTGTTTAGGCATAACTATGGTGCTAGCACTAGAATCAATCATGGCATTGTGTAATAGTTTCTCCCCTATAATGAAAGTTAAGAAGAAGGGTTGAGGCTTCAACTTATCTCTTACTTTAGTAGGGGCTTCCACTATGCTATTTTTAAGAACTTTGGCAAAAGATGGTTGATCAATAGCCCTTACTTTGGGCAACTGCTCTGTTGGCATTACACTCACATCTTCCCAAAGAGCCTTTTGTAGTAGCATCTTATTTCTAGGATGGCTAGAATATCCCACAGAGAAACATTAGCAAATGAATTTTCAATTGTTTCACCACATTGAACGGTGGTGGATTCAGAGGTTTCTACTCCTTTTCTCTTGTTATAACAACTTCCCTTCATGGATGACATTTTGGTACCACAACAAAGGTTCTAGGAATCTGGTCAGAAGCACTTTTAGGTTGCAGACTAACTAGTTGTGGGACAACTGGTTCGCCCGTAAATCTCCTCTTCAAGTGAGTGTTGTAGTCAAATTATACTTGTGGTGTTTTAGATGCGGATGTATCATTGGGAAACATCACTTCTTCTTCCATCCATGAGAAGAGTGTGTGATTGGGAGCGATGCCTGCTTCTTTCTCTAGTGACATCCCCTGCATTTACACGGTGAGCACCACATTGTCCATTTACAAAGAGGTATACACATAGCTTCTAGGGTCTGACATTGTGGCTTGGTTGCGCTGCTCCACCATCTTTTGTTGTAGGTTTTCAGGTAGACAATTTCAAGGCATGTGTGAATCCCTGCAAGGGAAGTACCAGGGGTTGGTCTCATCAATCAAATTCTTTTTCCCCGGAATCAACTCTCTGCTCAAGCTTATGTTGGCACTTTACAGCAAAGTGGGTACCAACACTATCTAGTTTTTTGTTTGTGCCTATGGATTTGTGTGGGAGCCTCCTTGGAACTAGTTTTGATGGTAAGAAGACCTTCCACCTTGATAATTCTGGTAGGTAGGCTTCAAAGGTATGGCCTGGTTGTACTTGATAATGGTTATCTCATTGAATATAGCCCACAACATTTCTTTGAACTTGCTCATCTCTTCCTTCGAAGAGACGAATGTAGAGGCAACATTTTATGGTGCACTCAGATACATGTACATGGATTGAGGAGAAGTCGGTGTGCTAGTAGAAGGAATCTCCTAAGCAGGAAGTGATATTTTTGGGAATATAAGAATGATGGGCTTACATGGCAATTTCATGGTATCTATCAAATTGTTCTCCACTTTAACAGTGACGCTATATGCGCTTAGTAGTGCGGTTCTACCAAGAGACTGGATCATCATGGAAATTTCATGGTTGACAGATTTCAAATAGAACATAAATGCCAAATCGGATAGTAGGCAGATATCAACTTGAATCCTCTACCATCCTATATGGAACTGGGCATTGAGGTCAACCATGGCTTGGTGTGGGGCCCACTTTATGACTAAGAGCTGATAATATAGTGATGATCAATCACCTTCATTCAAAAATTTCTGATAGAAAGGTTCCTCGAGCTCAACCTAGGTACTAAAAAAATTTCTAGCAATGTGTGGTACCAATCCAGTGCCTTGCCCTTGAAAGAGGCAGCAAGCAACCTTAATGCCACTTTTTGGGTTGTAACCCCATGTACCAGACATACATCCACAATATCTTGCAGATGTTCAGATGGTGTTCTTGAGCCATCTCTGGTGAATTTAGGTATAGCCTTTAGGGTAGAAACTGAGATAGTGGCCCAAACGACAGGTGCTACTAGTGCAACAAGAGGGCTTCCAATGTCCCATGCCACATAATTTTTGTTAGCAGTAGGTAATATGGCTAGTGGAAAGGGAGGAGGAAGTAGAATGTTCACTAATTGGGCCATGGGTTGTATTGTCCCTAATGGTGGTTCTAATAAACTAGGATTATTTGTTTTTTGGGACCTAGTAATAGGCTGATGGCTCATACACCCTTCTGAAAATGGGATTCATTTAATTTCAATCCCACCGGGCATGCCAGGGAAAAGAAAAATTATTGATGCCAAAAATTGGCAAGGTAATAGCCCTTTGTGGGAAACTCAGTTTATGGGGGACTTATTGCACTAAACTGAGTGACCTTCAAATTTTTAAAGAAGACAACTTCTTCTGTAATTGGGGTTTTGGAATGGGAAATGGAAGAAGGTATAAAAATAAAGGCTCTAACTAGGGCGATACACCCGAATTTAAATAAAATGCATGATAAACCTATCTTTCGGATATGGTCTAAGGGTCGGCTTAGCAATTTACCATGTCCTAGAATAATAGAAATTATGGATTGTAGCATGAACAACTCATTCAATGAAAAAAGAATTATCACACCCATTTACTAAAAAGAAGAGTCAAAAGACATGATTTAAACCAGTAAACTTGCATTCAAATTATAGAAGTACCACAAATTAACCATTCAAACAATAATGGCATAGTGTAAATTTTATCAATAGGATAAGAAAATAGAAAGGCCAAACAATGGCATAGTCAATGAGTTCTTGCAATAATCTAAACAATAAAAGGCTTGGTCTCACAAAAAATCCTATAATTCTAAAACTAGTGAAACTTGAAAAACATGTAGCATGTAATCTTCAAACTCGGAACCTCCAACCCCTGTTTAAAAGCAAATAGCAGTATATGTAGCAAATCTTCCACCGATGGAAAGCAACAACTAAAAAGATTTAGAATTCTAAGCAATGATGTTGAGGCAATGCTTTCCCTCGGTCATTGTAACAGAAAAGATTCAGGCCATAGCATTTGGTCACCCTCCATTTAGGTGCATCCCCTACGAATGATGGCAGTAGTCCTAGGAAATTCACGTGCAGACAAGTGTTTCTTCCTTGGATAAGTAGTTAGAACACGTGGTAGCATATCACAACCCATTTTTCACCTCATTATGTGCATTGAGGAAGCATGCACTGAAGAGACGTGTGGCAACATTTTGCTACCTACGGTCGATTTACCCTTGCTTTGTTGAAATCTTGTGTTGAGATGACACATAGCAAAAATATTTACTATAGACATTGCATGTGTGGTCAGTCAAATCTTGTTGCAAATGGGAGCTATGTGGCACGCGGGCAGGGACTGACGAGGAAGTGAAAGGAAGCAATCAAAATAACCCGCAATGAAGACATGTGGGATCATATCGAGGGCTGATAGAAGAGCAAGGAGAAGAATCCTTTAGGGATCGATGAGCGAACATGTGATAGAGGTTGTGGTGACTATAAAAAAGGGGCCAATGAATTTATTTGAAGGCATGGGTCAGTTCTTAGACAAAAACCAAACCCGAAGGGAGCATGGTGAATTTTGTATTCACAGGTCCCACCTAGATGGGATTGATTCACCATGCATGGCAAACGGGTCCTAGATGGACCATTTTGACAGCTAAGATGCCAGGGGATAAGGAAATAAGGTTTAAATTGCAACTTTGTTAGGTATTTGATCAATTTAAGCATTGGGATACACAATATTGGTTAATAAGGGGCTATTGGTGATTATGTGAATTTAAAATAGGGATTGAGACACAAAAATCAATGTGAAAGTGTGATTAAATACACTTTACAACAATAAAATGAGGTCCACATAGCCTATGAAGGTACAAGAACCAATGTGAATGTGCCAGACACATTACAACACTAGTTTAACATTAAGTTTAATTCAAATACCTTCTAGATTGATGTGATAATGAATTTGAATACATTTTATAATGTTGAATTAAGAAGAAATGGGTTCATTAAGTCTAGAAAAGCATGAAATTCCTTTACAAGACTTTACAACACCTTTACAAGACATCATTAAAAGCATTTTATTCAATTTTCAAGGGTCTAAGACCTAGTGTGGATGCATAAAATTCCTCACAACACCTGAATCAAGGCCTCATTAAGTCAATTTATCATGAATTATTCCCATGTCAAGCAAAGGGTACTTTTTTCTATGGTGCATAGCTAAATCCAAAAAATCTTAAATCTCCTCCCTATTTGCATGAAGATAGGTGAAATCCTTAGGCATACCTTGGGTAGTATTAATTCCCTAATCCTCCATACCACTACCCACATTTGGCATAAGATTATTACTAGTTTTCTTGTCCATGACCTTCTCCTTCCCTTTACCTTTGTCTCTTTGTTTTTCCATTTTATCACCAACCTTTATCTTCTAACTCTACATACTCATAGTTTTCATTTTATCTCCCTCATTCACATCATCAGTCTGAGAACCTTTAGACCAAGAGATCTGTCTTTTGTCTTTCTTCATAGGGGTTTTATTTTAACTAGTATGCTTCCTTTTCTTGGGGTTATCCTCCTCATTCAAAGCCAATTGAGAGTAAATTTCCACAAAAGCCTCCCCCTCATCCTCTTCAACACACTCCTCATCATCTTCATCCCCATTGATATTAGAACTCATATTCAAGAAATGAAAAACAAAGGGTTTTTTCTTTCTCACACTAAACTTTCCCTTTGAGTCAATCTTAAGGGATTAGGCTTTCATAAACTTCATAATTATTAAAATCAACACTTCATGCAACATGGGGAGCTTAGGGTTTTTATAGTGCTCCCTAATAGCATAGTCCATAGAGGACAACAAAAAGTAAGGGAAGGAAACCAACATCTTATGGTGGTGATTCAAAAAAAAATGCACTCCATAAATTGCAGTGAATCTACTCACCAAAGTTAAGTACCTCATAATTATGTCCACGACCTTCACGATTTCACCATGTTGATATATCTCTTTTTAAGGTTGTGTAAGGATCTTTTCCATCCATCCCATAGGTTTTGTATTTTTTTGAGACTCATGGGAAAAATAAAAATGTGCAATTATGACATGTCTTCCATTTTCTATTATTCTAAATCCAATGTATTGCTCATTTGTGTCTTCTATTTCTAGTTGGATGTGTTTGCCCCGAATTTCTCTTACTAACACCATTATTCCTTGATAGCATTTTCCATTTCCTACCACTGCAATCCAAATTAGAATTTTAACATACCTTTCAAAAGTAAGAATCTTGAAGCTATTGTGTTTATGGGTTTCTATGTGACAAATTATGTACTTTCCTTCTATGACAGGCCTTAGTGTAGGTCCCCTCCTCCATAGATATCCTCTACAATTCTATCACACTAACTTGAAGAGCTCCTAGGGCATCCTAATTACTATTTTACTTGAATCCAATGACCCAAGGCAAGATCCTCACATAATTCTACCCATGTTTATTTTTCTTCACTTCTTGCTTCCAATGATTGATTTTCCCTTTGCTACCTTGTTGATGTGTTGAGGTGTTTTGGGGCATGATATTAGTAATGAAATATTTATTATTTTGCAATCACGCAAATTTTCATTTTACTTTCAAATATGTTTTCAACAAGCTCATAGGCCTAGTACATGTTAATTTTGGTTATATGAACAATATTAGTTGTGTGTGCAACAAACATATTGTTAGATGATGTAGGGTGAGACTTGAGAATTTATACCTTATATAAGGTGGAAGTGTATTAATCAGTAAAATTTTAAAGCTAAGGCCCTCATGATCTACATTCAAGGTTGATGTCCTCAAATTAGTAGAAGTATATTCGTGTGAATTTTAAATTGAATTTTCATGGTAATAATTACATTTGACAACCATGTACTATTATATATAAGATTTGTCATCCTCTTATGAATATGGGTACTCATGTGTCTATGAAAAATCAATAGAACTTGTGTCCTACTTGGAGGGTTTACAAACAAACGTCTCCTATGTAAGAAGTATATTTTAAAGTTTAACTTGTGATATTAATATTTGCTGCTCTCAACTATTCATGGTAGGTTACAAATCCTAGAGAGTTATACCTCATTAATATAAAAGTATTTTGATTGCATTGAAAGGAAAATGAAACTTGAGGGTTAAGGGAATTATTAATATTATTGAGTGTACATATTCATATGATGATCTTAAGGATATGGTGTTTTCCATTTATCTCTAGTATGACTCAAATGTTGATTATGTTTAGAGAAGGTTTATAATTATTACCAATAAAGTGGCAAGGATAATCATAATGGTTCACTTTAAATAATTCTAGTAACATATTTTTACTCTATAAGAGAGAAAAAAATTACCAAAGTTTAAACATTATATTGAAAACAAACATAAAATCACTAAACAATTAAACTAGTTTGAGAGGTAGCAATTCATTTATTGTAAAATTGACACTTTAATAGGATTGAATACTCCTAAGTTTCATCCTCAGCCTTAGAGACCAACAAGGATAAAACCTAATCAAAATATCTAATCATGGTAAAGTAACTTAACACTAATTTCCTTGTGGGTGGAAATTTCATGTCTAAGTGAGTGGGCTAAATAACCCTACCTACTAAGGTTTTTGTAAAGGTAATTGACAATTCAGGCTCATGGTAGTCATTAACCCAATTACAATTTTGGAGGCTTTGCATGGTTGTTGTATAATGAATAATATTTGAGGTGAGGTTTGATTTGATACCTTTTCGTGTACATGGATGAAAGTCTTAAGGTATAAGATCATTTTAAAATTGGGAATTGGTGTGTAGGTATCCTTGAGAGACCATGTAAGGAGAACTACACATGAGTTTAATCTATCTGGAAGTAGGTGCGTAGGTGATCCTTGGGTGAAGAATGCCTCTGTGACCTCAAGTCCAAAGGGGGGGAACTAGGGGGGTAACTCCAAGGGTTTGGGTTTTTCATGCCTACTTTAACCTTCCTCCTTTGCAAGCTTTAGCTTGAGGCTAAAATGGGTACCGAATGGGTATGAAATGAGTGAAGGAAATATAATAACTTGTATTTAATACATGGTGTTATTTGAATATTAATTTGAGTGCAGCAAGATATTTACTTCTTTATAGTCAGCATTTTACTATGTGTATATGTTGGGTAAGGGCCATTCATGTTGGTTCCAAGTAACTTGAATGTGTGTGAAAATAAACTCCATATCTAGAGGTCTTTATGGATAGGTTGCATGTGTATCTATTGTTTTTTATTGTGGTTCATATTATGTATGACCTAATCAAGGGTGAACCTCTAGAAATTTTGAGCAGAGATAGATAGTCATTGAACCATGCCAATGATTGATGTCTGGGCTACTACTAGGGATTAGTCAACACTCACTAGGTTCATAGAGGTGAAGGTTATTATGGGATACCCTGGTTATGTTATGATACGATAAGGATTACATAGGTAGGGACCCATATCTATGGTAATGGTAATTCAAGGATAACCATTGTATCAAGGTGGTTCATTATCTGTCACTAAGGGCATGAAAGTGCTTGATGCCAAGCATTACCTGAGATTGTGAAGAAGATAGTTGACAATACCACTAAGGTCACAAGGTGGTATATGTTAGGAGCTACTTATTTCTAGGTGGAAAAACTTGTCACCAATGGCCTATATGTGATTGAATTTAGAATCCACCAAGCTATGGTAGTTTCACTACTTGTGGAAAGCCTTGGGATGGTGGATGAACCCATGTTGTAGTATGGAATGCACTGAATCCCCTTCCCAATTTTTAGACTACATACTTAGCCTTGTTGGGTTGAGGATGGACACATGGTGTAGTATGGGATGCACCACATCCTCTTCCCATTTGTCCAATGGTGCAAAATTCTAGAGGAAAGAATTGAACCCACGGTGTAGTGTGAAAATCATTGATATTCATTCTATCTCATATGCCTTATGGACATGTGTTCGTCAGCCACTATGATGTGTTAGTCAGCCACTATGTATGAGATGTATGTTGGAGCCTGCCACTATGTATGTGATGTATGTTGGAGCTCATCACTATGTATTTTTGATGTATGCTAGAGATTTTTATTGTGTATTTATGATGTATGGTGAAGCTCGTCACTATGTACATGTGTGATGTATGTTGGAGCTTATCACTATGTATTTGAGACATATGTTGGAGCCAATCACCAATGTAAATGTGATGTGTATGAGAATAATTTTTGTACTTGTGATGTATATAAGAGCTAATCATTATACTTATGATTTGTGTATGATCCAGTCGTTGTTGTACTTGTGATGTGTGTGAGCTAGTCACCTAGTGTATGTGTGATATATGCTTGAGACATTCATTATGTATACATGATCTTTGAGATTATGGTATGATATGCTCCTTGTGAATATTGTGAATGTTTTTACACTAATTCTTGGTAATGTTTGGTATGGACTCAACACTTGATGGAAAAATTATCGTTATATTATAATTTTAGCTAAGTCGATAGCTTAAATGTACTTAATTAATAGTAATAGGTTAAAAGCAAGATAATATATCTCATGCAAGAGGAGATAATGAACTCCCTCCAACATTGTGGGGTGAATTATGAAGCCTTTGATTCCCATAAGGGGATACGTAGGTAGGGTCACCGTGAACCCTCAAGGTTTAGGTGTAGGTCTAAGAATGATCCTAGTTATATGAGCTAACACTTTCTAGTGTAACCATATAAGTGGTAATGTTGATTTTTCATCACTAAGATGAATGGAGAACTTTTGGGATTAGCACATCTAATCTAGTTGGAATATTTTTAGTTGATTATGTTAGTAGTTCTTGCAAAAAAAATTAAAAAATTGTTGTGCTCGAGATGGGTATTTTACACCCTTCTCTAGTCAAACCCAAAACATCTGAAACCTCATCCCTATTCACATGAAGATAGGTGAAATCCCTAGGCATACCAAGGGTATTATTAATTCTCTGCTCCTCCACACCACTGCACACATTTGGCATAAGATTATTACCAGTCTTCTATTCCATGACCTTCTCCTTCCCTTTACCTTTGTCTCTTTAATTTTTCATTTTATCACCAAACTTTATCTTTTTACTCTACGTACTTGTAGTTTTCATTTTATCCCCCCTCATTATCATCATTGGTCCAAGAACCTTCAGACCAAGAGATTTTCCTTTTATCTTTCTTCTTAGGGTTTTTCTCTTGAATAGCACTCTTCCTTTTTTTGGGGTTATCCCCCTCATCTGAGGGGAGCTGAGAGTACATTTCCACAAATCCTCCCCCTCATCCTCTTCAACACACTCATCTTCATCTTCATCCCCCTTTGTACCAAAACTCATATTTGAGTAATGAACAACAAGAAATTTTTTATTTCTCACACTAAAATTTCCCTTTGATTCAATCTTAGGGGATTGGGCTTTCATAAACTCCACAATTAGTAAAATAAACCCTTCATGAAACATAGGGAGCTTACCTGATAGGGTTTTTATAGTGCTCCTTAATGGCGTATTCTATAGAGGCCAACAAAAAATAAGGGAAGGAAACCAACATCTTATGGTGGAAATGATTCAAAAAATAAAATATAAACCATGAATTGTAATGAATCTAATGACAAAAGTTAAGTACCTCTGAACTATAGATTTTTGGGTAGGATTTATAGGCTACTCTTGCACTCTTAGGAATGTTTCACCTAAAAGGAGAGAGATAAACCCCACTCAAAATTATGGGTGGTTCACTCAAATTAAGATGTGTATGATGTTATTAAGGATAATGAGATGAAATAAATGCAACTAAATGAATTAATTGATTGATTAAGTATTGAAAACCTATGAAATATGCAATGTTCAAAAACACATTGTGTTATGTAGAAATGCACTAGAAATGAATGCAAAACTTAACAGCAATGGGCCAAAGTGAAAGTATGAACTTGGAATATGGATGGAGACTAGAAATGGTTTATGGAATTTTGTTGATGTTGATTTTTAGGCCTAGTGGGACTCATTTTCCATTTTGGGTGAATCAGTCCTAGTTCTGCAAAACTGTGTCGGAACTTGTTTCAGACAAAAGGGTATCTAAAAATGCAGAAAACTCTTGAAAATTTGACCTGGAAGTGGGACTCATTCACCACTCATGGTGAATGAGTCCAATTTTAAATTTCTAAATATTCAAGAGTGAAATTTGGAGCTCTTAGTTTGCACTTTGATTCTCTACAGGTGTCCGCTTTTGAAACTCTAATTTTTGAACCTCAAAAATGAGTTTTTGTTGATATTTTGACTTGTAGAATGAAGAGAAGACTTGAAAAACTTTCCAACTTGATTCTTAATGATTTCGAAGCTTCTAAGAGATTTAAATATGCATACACACAAGACAAGAGAGAGAAATGTTGAATGTTAGAGCATGGGGGTTTGCCTTGGTCAAACCTCTTTTAGGTAATCAAACCAAAATGATGAAAGAATGGAATGAAACATGAAATAATTGATTTTATTACCTTTCCATGATGTTTGATCTTGAAATTTTGTAGAAAAACATGAAGAATCTGCTCTTGAAGGTTTGAAAATTGATCTTGAATGACTTGTAATGTTAAAACCCTAAGTTACTTGACTTGAGATGGAAGATTGGTGGATGAATGAATGATAAAAGATAAGAGATGTGAATTATGGTTAAAATACTTATAATTATAGTAATTTCAATTATTTTACCCATTAATACCTCATCAAAAGCTAACACAATAAACTTAAATTTCACGTTTTTCCCACTCAAAGGTAAAAAATGAGCCAAATAGGACTCATTCACCACCCATGGTGAATGGGTCCCGCCTGGATGGGACTGATTCACCATGGATGGTGAATGGGTCCCACAGGGGCCATTTTGATAGCTAAGACACCAAGAGCTAAGGAAATAAGGTTTAAATTGCAACTTTGTTGGTCATTTGATCAATTTAAGCCTTGAGACGCACAATATGGGTTAATAAGGGCCTATTAGTGATGATGTAAATGTGATTTAGGGCTTGGGACACAAAATCCAATGTGAAAGTGTGATTAAATACAATTTACAACACTAAAATGAGGTCCACACAGCCTAGGAAGGCACAAGAACAAATGTGAATGTGCAAGACACATTACAACACTAGTTTAACATTAATTTTATTGTACAAGCCTTCTAGATTGATGTGATAATGTTATTAAACACATTTTATAATGTTGAATTAGGGAGAAATAGGTTCATTAAGTCTAGAAAAGCGTGAAAGCATCTTACAACACTTTTTAACACCTTTAGAAGACGTCATTAAAAGCATGTTATTCAATTTAGAAGGGTCCAAGACCTAGTGTGGATGCATAAATTGCCTCAAAACACCTGAATGAAGGCCTCATTAAGTCTAGTTTATCATGAATTAAGCCCATGCCAAGCAAAGGGTATTTTTTCTATGACATATTTATCCCCCACTTTAGTGATAAGATGAACTTGCTTCAAACTCATACTAAAGTAGACATTCAAGAGAGATCCTCATGTGTAGATGTAGATGGAAAAGAATGAAAAAGATTAAAGGAGGTTATGCAAGCCCCCAGGATCAAAGATCCTAATTCAAACCATCAAGATACATAATCATGCAATGGCAAGATCTAGGAAGAAGAGAAATGAAAGTGAGGTGGATCAAGCTTTGATCATCTATCCAACTAGATGTGGATTAAATCTAGGTTGTTTGTTTCAAAAAGGAAATGCATACTCACTCTAGGGTGATAAAACTCTTGGTTGTCCGTTGGGTGAGAATTCCGCAACATACTCACTCTGGGTCCATGAAACTTTCGATTGTCCATGGGGTAAGAAATCCCAAAGGTGAGAAACATATGCTAGTTGGTATGCACTCACAAACACATAGGTGGCTATGGGTAAAGTCATGCCACTAAATGAGATTCCCGTTGAACCATATCAAAGTTATATCTCATGATAACTTTAATAAGGCACCACAAATGAAAATGAATTTCAATCTCTATAGAGTAAGCAAAACTTCGTATGCTTGACACTCATAGGCATTGTTAATGCAGAATAGTGTAAGGATTGATCAAAGTGATTTTTCTTTGTTTATGCAATGTCTCATCTTAGGGAACATCATGCTCAATGTCTCCAAGAGAGGATAAGTGCAAATGATCTCATCTTGTTTCCAAGAAAGGAAAATTGCAAGGTATCATCCTGGGCAACATTGTACCTAATGCTTCCAAGAGAGGAAATCACAAGAAAAAGAAAAAACACACAATGAGATATGAGTGGTGATGTATGCTCCCACTTTAAAGCAGTTGTGAACACCAGTACTATGAGAAATTTCTTTAAAGTAGAAGAGAAAGAAGAGGACATGAGAGCTTACTCGGAAATCCCTATGCCAAGTCATATGTTTCCAATAAGCTACATCATGAAAAGAGAATTATGTCATCTACGAGCCAACTTAAGGTATGTCATTCACATCCCAAGCTTGCTCTTATGTGCTCATGAAAAGTTAATGATTATCCAAAGGAGGCAACAACAAGTGACATACAAGGACAAGGCTGGCAAACCCCTTTCCCCCCACTTAGTGCAAGACAATGATGAGCCGAAATGATTGATGAAATGCATGCTAGAGTGAAAATCAATATCAATTAGATGAATTAGGTGCCCCCACAAAGGGAAACATACCAAACTCCTGAAAATGTTGGATTTTATGACTCTATGATAAGTGTAGAATGAAGTTTTGTTATAACATTTCTTACGAGTTATGGGACGGAGGATGATCAAGTGATCTTGGATGAGTCTCGATAAGATACCCTCAAGTGATCTATGGTAGGAGGTGGTCTTGTGGTATGTGACAAAGATACATCTTTCTTAGTGATGGTTGCCATATCTTCACAAGAATCTTTAGATTTCGAGACTTTATTTTCTCCATAATTGGAGGGTATAAAATCTAATGTATTCAAATCATGAACATTTTGCGAGATGAAATTTACATTAAGCGAAGGTGTATTTGTTTTTTTTATGTTTGGTAAAGGATGAGGTTCAGGACCACTAGTGGTGAGGAGTTTAGGATGGACAATGGTGAAGGTTGATTTATGTTGTGTGGGGTTGTTGATGTTGAGTGAGGGTTTGGTGATCTCTATTACATGACAATAGCCAATACCATGAGTTGTTTGTTGCGTGATAGGATCGATAGGGTTGTGGATACCTTGTTCTCAAGCACCACATCTTTTTCCATTATACCCAAGTTGTTTCATGAGGTCATAACCTTTTCCATAAATCATCTTCATTACTTTTGGATCGGGTGATGGTTCGTTATTGTATTCATCAAAGTTTGTTGTGTATGTTGTATTTTATTGCATAGATGATTGAGAAGATTGTGTGGAATTTTGAGTTTTCAATGAAATATGAGTGGTGATGTATGCTTCCACTTTAAAGGAGTCATGAACACCAGTACTATGAGAAATTACTTTAAAGTAGAAGAGAAAGAAGAGGACATGAGAGCTTACTCAGAAAGCCCTATGCCAAGTCATATGTTTCCAATAAGCTACATCATGAAAAGAGAAGTATTTCATATATGAGCCAACTTAAGGTATGCCATTCACATCCCAAGCTTGCTCTTGTGTGTCCAAAGGAGGAAACGACAAGTGACATACAAGGAAAAGGCTAGCAAACCCCTTTCCCCCACTTAGTGCAAGGCAAAGGTGAGCCAAAATGATTGATGAAATGCATGCTAGAGTGAAAATAAATATCAATTAGATGAATTAGGTGCCCCCATAGAGGGAAACATACCAAAGTCTTGAAAATGTTTGATTTTATGACTCAAAGCCTTACATTCATTAGTGGAGTGACCATGAACTCTATGATAGGCGCATAATGAAGTTTTGTTATAACATTTCTTACGAGTTTTGGGAGGGAGGATGATCAAGTGATCTTGGAGCCTAAGTCTTGATAAGATACCCTCTTGATCTATGGTAGGAGGTGGTCTTGTGGTATGTGACAAAGATACATCTTTCTCAGTAATGTTTGTCATATCTTCACAAGACTCTTTAGATTGTGAGATTTTATTTTCTCCATAATAGGAGGGTATGAAATCTAACGTATTCAAATCATGAACATTTTGCGAGATGACATTTACATTAAGCGAAGGTGTATTTTTTTATTTTATGTTTGGTAAAGGATCGGGTTCAGGACCACTAGTGGTGAGGAGTTCAAGATGGACGATGGTGAAGTTTGATTTATGTTGTGTGGGGTTGTTGATGTTGAGTGAGGGTTTGGTGATCTTTATTACACGACAATAGCCAAGACCATGAGTTGTTTGTTGTGTGATAGGATCGATAGGGTTCTTGATACCTTGTTCTCGAGCACCACATCCTTTTCCACTATACCCAAGTTGTTTGAAAACGAATTTTCAGGCTGGGGTCTATTTCAATTTGATTAATGTTATTGTGTATTATAGACATATTTCATTATACAATGAAGGGTTTAAGGCACTGCATTCATCTCATGAATCCATGGTCTACCTAAAAGAAGATTATATGATAGATCATAAGGCATGACATGAATAGGAATTTGCAAAGTAGTCACCCCAACTGCAATAGGAAAAGTAATTACACCGAGTAGTTGCTTTGTTGTATTATCAAATCCTTGAATAGATACGAAATCAGGTATTATTTGAGACTTGTTAACATGCAATCTATCAAGGAGATTCACACTGCACACATTAAGGGAAAAAACATTATCAATAAGGGTTCACTTTATCCCTATTTGATTCTATTGAGAAATGATCATGAAAGCTTCATTTTTTTTTTGCACTTCCAAAGGAGGAAGCTCACTTTGGTGGAAAACAATGTTAGCATTTATTCCTTGGATCATGGTTGCGATGTTAGTTGGTTTTACATTAGAAGGGACAAGAACTTGTTGCAAGGTTGATTGGGTCATGTTGTGATAGTGAGGGGAGGCTTGAATAAGGTCCCATAATGATATTTTAGTAGGAGTATTCTTTAGTTGTTCAACAAGATTGTACTCCTTTCCAGTAGGAAGACCTGGTAAGAAAGGTCTAGAGGGGATAGGATTAGGCAAGGGTATGGGTGTTGGGATTGGTTGTAGTGCTTATAGATTATTGTGAGTGTTATATGTATCAGCAATGGTATTATAACTCAACTGCTGTGATACATTATTCTTAGGTGGGTAAAGGACAAGTTCAAGTTTTTTTTGAGGTGGTGTATATGAAGAGGGGAAAAGGATGAGTTGAGGTTGAATAATGTTAACATCCCTTAGTAAGTGAGAGTATATATCATTATTGTGGCTCTTTTTTTGCATCATGATATCCTTCCTAGGAGGAGGGTTTTGAGGAGAATTACAAACTTAATTTTCTTGACATTCTAAGGTTGGTTCTTCTAAAAGGACTTCATCACAAGTATGAGGATGATCACTGGGTGAATTGGCCTACTCGAGAAGGCTTTTCTTAGGTGAAAGGGGATAACTAAGATTCTCATGACTCTCATTGGTTGTGTTTTCTAACATCAAAGTATCTTCCATGCAACTAGGGGATATACTAGGAGAAAAACAAGTATGATTATCATGAGCATTTACAATTTTATGTCTTTGTTCTCAAATGTCTTCCAAAATAGGATAGATAGGGGAAGGATCATAAAGAGGGTTGTTGTAGACCAACACATCATCATTTATAATCTTATCTTCCTCAAAATTATCCTCACAATGGAAATTAGGTAAGGTAATGTTTAAGAATGTGTCTATGATTTCATTCTCTTGTGCTAAAATATCTTCCCAAAGGGGATGAGGAGAAGGACAAACAAGATCCCCATGATTCTCAATGATTGTATCTTCTTTCATCAAGATACCTTCGTCGCTAAAAGGAGAGGTATTGGGAGAAATATAATCATGATCATCATGAGTATCTATGTTTGTATGCTCTTCTATCACATTATCCACACAAATAGGGGAGATATGAGAGGGTGTGAGTTTAATGTTAACATTGTCATTTTCACTCTCTTATGTTAAGAGACTCTCATAACTAGGACATGCATTGAATGAATGACGATCATGCTTATTGAATAATTTTTTCTTTGCAAATTTGGAGAAGATTGAAACTAACATTTTGAAAGAGCAATCTATGCTAACTCAAAATGCAATGTAAAAGGCTGAAATGAAAGTTAATTTTCAAATGATAATTGACTGATAATGATAGGTAACAATATGAGAATACATGAACTTGAAATTGAAACCATGCATGATATGAGATAATTTAGGCTAGATTTGATGAAATGCATGTTATAGAAATGTAGCCAACTAATACAGCTAGGAAATGGCACCAAATAGAAGCATAAAAATAGGGTTTTTAGCTTTGTAAAAGGTAGTTTCAGGGGTCAAAAGGGACTGATTCGCCCAGGGTGGCGAATGAGTCCCAATATGGATTTTTTTCAAAATTTTTAGAAATTTGAGTGATTTTGATGTGTTCTGAGTGATATGATGCAATCCTAAGTTAAAAATGTAGAATTTCAAAAAAAATTAAATGAATTTTGATACTAAAAATGAAACCTAAATGCACTTTTCTATGAATGCAAAATTTGAAACCTATCATGCAAATCCTAATGCAAGATCAATGGAAGTCTAGATCTATGATGAAGGACTCCAAAATTAGACAACAAAGTGTTCTAAAAACCAGGTTCACCAAAATGAACTGTATATTTTTGGGTAGGATTTATAGGCTACTCTTGCACTCTTAGGAATGTTTCACCTAAAAAGAGAGAGATAAACCCCACTCAAAAGTCTAGGTGGTTCACTCAAATTCAGATGTGTATGATGTTATTAAGGCTAAATGAGATGAAATAAATGCAACTAAAAGAACTAATTCATTGATTAAGTATGTAAAACCTATGAAATATGTAATGTTTGAAAACAAATTGTGTTATGTAGAAATGCACTAGAAATGAATGCAAAACTTAACAAAAATGGGCCCCTGGGCCAAAATAAAAATGTGCAACTAGAATATGGATGGAGAGTGGAAATGGTTTTTGGAATGCTGTTGATGCTAATTTTCAGGCCTGGTGGGACTCATTCACCATTCTAGGCAAATCAGTCCCAGTTCTACAAAACTATGTTAGAACCCGTTTCAGACAAAAGGGTATCTAAAAATGTAGAAAACTCAAAATTGACCAAGAAGTGGGACTCATTTGGTGAATGAGTCCACTTTTTAATTTTTGAATATTCAGGATTGGAATCCGGAACTCTCGGTTTACACTTTGATTCTCTATAGGTGTCTGCTTCTTAAACTCTGATTTCCAAACCTGAAAATGAGTTTTTGTTGATATTTTGACTTGTAGAATGAAGAGAAGACTTGAAAAACTTTTCAACTTGATTCCTAATGATTTTCAAGCTTCTAAGAGATTTAAATCTGCATACACACAAGACAAGAGAGAGAAATTTTGAATGTTAGGGCATGGGGGTTTGCTTTGGTCAAACCCCTTTTAGGTAATTAAACCAAAATGATGAAAGAATGGAATGAAACATGCAATAATGGAGTTTATTACCTTTCCATGATGTTTGATCTTGAAATTTTGTAGCAAAACATGAAGAATTTGCTCTTGAAGGTTTGATAATTGATCTTGAATGGCTTGTACTATTAAAACCCTAAGTTGCTTGACTTGAGATGGAAGATTGGTGGATGGATGAATGATAAGAGATAAGAGATGTGAATTAGGGTTTAAAAACTTATATTTATTCGTATTTCGCCTACTTTACCTGTTAATACCTCATCACAAGCCGACATGAAGCAATAATAAACTTAAATTTCACTTTTTTCCCGCTCAAAGGTAAAAAATGAGTCAAATGGGACTCATTCACCACCCATGGTGAATGGGTCCCACCTAGATGGGAGTGATTGGCCATGGATGGCGAATCAGTCCCATAAGGGCCATTTTGATAGCTACAATTCCAAGAGATAAGGAAATAAGGTTTAAATTGTAACTTTGCCAATCATTTGATCAATTTAAGCCTCAGGATACATAATATGGGTTAATAGGGGCCTATTGGTGATGATGTAAAGGTAATTTATGGCTTAGGGCACAAAATCCAATGTGAAAGTGTGATTAAATACAGTTTACAACACTAAAATGAGGTCCACATAGCTTAGGAAGGCACAAGAATCAATGTGAATGTGCAAGAAAAATTACAACACTAGTTTAACATTAAGTTTATTTTACAAGCCTTCTAGATTGATGTGATAATGTTATTAAACAAATTTTATAAAGTCGAATTAGGGAGAAATAGGCTCATTAAGTCTAGAAAAGCGTGAAAGCATCTTACAACACTTTTCAACACCTTTACAAGATGTCGTTAAAAGCATTTTACTGAATTTATAAGGGTCCAAGACCTAGTGTGGATGCATAAAATGCCTCACAACACCTAAATCAAGGCCTCATTAAGTCCAATTTATCATGAGTTAATCCCATGTCAAGCAAAGGGTACTTTTTTCTACGACACAGCCTCATAATTATGTCTACGACCTTAATGAATTCACCATGTTGATAGTATCTTGATATATATCTTTTTTAAGGCTGTGTATGGATCTTTTCCATCCATACCATAATCTTTGTATGTTTTTGAGCCTCATGGGAAAAAATAACAATGTGCAATTATGATTTGTCTTCCATCTTTTATTATTCTAAACCCAATGTATTGCTCATTTCTATCTTGTATTTCTAGTTAACTAGCTATTTTTTCCCCAAATTTCTCTTAATAACATCATTATTCCTTAATATCCTTTGCCATTTCCTACCACTTCAATCCAAATTAGCATTTTAACATATCTTTCAAAAGGAGTCTTGAAACTATTGTGTTCATTGGTTTTTGTGTGATAAATTATGTATTTTGAACCTTTTATGATAGGCCTTAACATAGGTCCCCTCCTCCATAAATATCCTATACAATTCTAGCACACTAACTTGAAGAGATCCTATGATGAACTAATTACTATTTAAGTTGAATCTAGTGACTAAAGGCAAGATCCTCACTTAATTTTACCCATGCTTATTTTACTTCACTTCTTGCTTCCAATGATTTATTTCCCTTCCATTACTACCTTCTTAATGTGTTGAGGTGTTTTGGGGCATAATATTAGTAATTAAATCTTTATTATTTTGTAATCACACACATTTTCTTTCAATCCTTGCTAGATCCCTACCTTAGCCAATTCTC